>JARYGA010001846.1:0-20455 GCA_030545235.1 Helianthus tuberosus
TGGATAATTTTAATGATAAATAAACATGGTAATGTTATTATTATAAATATTTAACAAACAATAATAGAATTAATAATTCTTAGTAGCATGGGTAAACACTTAAACAACTTAAATATAAAAATATATAGATTTGGTATACTATTAAAACTTATCGGTTCGGTTCGGTTATTTTCGGTTATTGAAAATGATTATCCGAAAACCGAACCGTCGGTTTTTGTTTCGGTTCGGTTATTTCGGTTACGGTTCGGTTATTTCGGTTTTCTGCTCACCCCTAACCCTAATAGCGAGCATAGACCTATACGCTAAGTAGCCATTGACAAGTATGTTTAAAACCAAGGTAGAGTGTGTAAGTAAGATTAAAAACCCGGGGGCAATACCATTTTTGTAACAAAGAACAAGAGATCATCATCTTGTTGTTCCTTTGATTCCCTCCCACCAATGAAATACAAATCCAAAACATCATGCCAAAACTTTTGATCCATTTCAACATCTGAAGCATCTTCCTCATCTACTACAGTTTTCCCTATTAAATTTGAGTGTTTCTTCACCATACTCAACAATTCATACCTAACATGGATCAAATGCAACTTATACACGTTATGCAAACACATCAGGGATAAGTTCTCAAAACAAATTAGGGCTAGGGGTAATAAATTAATATGCAATAAGCAAGGATCATCATGATTTTGAAACCTAGATTGAAGGGGAAATGATAGCTTACCGAGAAGGGGATTCCCCACCATTGCCGAGCATCTTTTATTCTTTGATCGATTGATTCAAGTGTCCAAGAGTTCAGAAATTTGGTGGTGAATTCAATATGGGATTATCGAGGTTGAAAGAAAGAGATCATGAGAATTCTATGAGAGCCAGCAACATAGAAGTGTGTGCAGAAAACTCGTGTTGATGGTGTGGGTTAACTGGGTTTGGGTTGAAAGTTGATGACCCTCGGATTATAGTCGGGCCAATGACTTCCAGCTCAAGTGGTAACAGGATTTGAGTTAGTTCGATTCTCATTTGCTACAAAAAAAGAGTGAGGCACTGGTGTGCAATGATAAGAGACCCAGGGAAACCTGAGTTTGATCCTTGAGTCAAACGGTTTTTACTGGTAATTTCACAGTCGTGCCTACGGGTGGGTGTATAACAACCCTAATTTAAACCGACAACCTCGAAATATTTTCGACACCCCAATATATTTTAAAATATCCCAATATGTCCTAAAATACACCCCATACGCGAAAACGGACCCCGAATACCTTGAATATTATTAAAAATAATTATAAAATTAAATTTTTGGGTTTGAGGCGGGCCGCGTAAGCCATCCCTCAACCCTTACGCGGGCCGCGAGAAGGTAAAAGCTGGCGAAACCCTGGGCCGCCACGTGGCCCAACACATGTCGACCCTATACGCTGACCCGGATCAGCTGCGTTGTTGACCATCGTTGACGCGGGCCGTGTAGCCTCTCGGCTACACCTTACGCGGGCCGCGTAGAGCCCAAAATCAGGCCCTATATAAGAGGGCTTCGGGTCTTCAGTTTACGTCGCTCAAATTTCTTTTCTTTCTCTCAATTTTCAAGTAGTAGGCATTATACTCGGGTATAATTCCCCCCTAAATAGCGAAGTTCTGCTCCGTTGTAAGTATCATAACCCCTGGATACGTATTAGATACTCTGCCCGATTGATCTAGGATTTCGTAACGGCTGTCGTGGTTCTGCCCGACGTAGTCGTTGGAATGTCGTCTCGGGGAGGGTATTACTAATGTTAAAATGAGTTATTATACTAACACGTGTACATTTGTGTAATCTATAGATAATTTCCAGGGAAACCTTACAGAAAATCTAAGACAGCAATGTGAGTAATCTCATTTTTGTTAACTGTTTTTACAAAACCTCACATGATAAATTATATATTAAACAGTTATTAAGTATTTGTAAGGATACAATTATCATGGACATGTTGGGATTTTATATACAAAGTTATGTTACTGCCTTGCGAGGGGTAACATTTCCACAAGTCGGGTCTGACAGTAACATGGATGTTAATTGATATAACTTGGAAACAAATGTAATTGCGAGATCGCCCTCAATACTGTACAATGGTTTTTATTAAACTTGATTAAACTGGGATTCACTCACCAGTATTTCCCACTGACAAAATGTTTTTAAACGCGTTTCAGGTAACAAAATGTGAAAGCCAAATAGAAGCCAGCTGGACAGCACTGAAGGCTTGAAAAAGTGGCAATAAAGTTACCTAAATTAAAATAGATGTTTTTATTAAATAAAAATAGGATTTATTCCTATGAAAATGTGTGTACTGCAAACTTGGGTTTTATCCCATGTGTTTAATATTATGAAAATATGGTATTTTACTCTGATTCAATATTTCCTAATTACGGTCCTGATGAAAATTCCGCTGCCAAATTAGACAATACCAGATACCACTGAAACTGGCTCGCGGCCGCCCGTTCCCGAGGTAATAGGGATCGGGGGTTGTGACAGGGTGGGTTACCGGGTTTTCCCCGGAAGTGGTAGTGGACGACTCGGGTTACTCTCGAAGTACTCCGTTTGTCCAGTGGATGCCCCGGGAGTACTCGGGATTGATTTGTTAGTCGTTCAAAAAAAACAGTACCCATTAGTGAAGTTAACTAAACCAAATTATTTGTATAACTAACCGGGTTTATAACCTGCTGGCATCTTAGGGTGGGATAAGACATTGGGACCAATAAGTGTTGGGTTCGATTCCCACGGGGTTTTCCCCATATTTATTGGGTTTTCTTCTGAATTAGTGTGTATAGGCATTATGCCTAGTGGAGATGAATATGATCGGATGGTTTCACCCGTGGCACAATGATACTCAAGTGGTACGTTAGTTATCAAAACTAACCGGGTTAATTGGGTGGATTTTTTGTGGTAATAATAACTATTTTTGGACGAAATGAACTAATTAAATCCTATCAGATCGGTATCCCTAGTTAAAATGGTCTATGTTGGACGCAAGCTGGGGTCATCCAAACTCTTGAACAAAAACCATCTAAACATGTAAATCCAACAAAAAATGGCCAAATTACACTAAAATGGCTATTTTTAAACTATTGAAGTAACACTATTAAAATGACCAAATTACAAAGAGCAGTTAACTCTACTTTTTATATAAAATGCTTTTGGAATGCTTGAGGTTTAATCAAATGCCTTAGTTTCATTTTAGACTCGTTGCAATGAAATAACTCTTGATAGAAAAATGGGTTAAGAAGATTCACATTTTATGAGCTGTCATATTATAGCATCGACCATCCACCTACTAACCTATTTATAACACATTCTCTCCTCTTGGGTATTTATACAACAGCTCTTTCAATACTTTAGTCGTGTATTTTCATTTACAATTACGTACTTTCCTCATCTAAAAGTGATATTTAAAGTTGTTTTTAGAGTTAAATTTCTAGTTGGTCCATGTGGTTTGCAAATATTGCAGACTTGGTCCCAATGATTTAATAATTACACACTTGGTCTCAGTGGTTGTAATTTTTGCATTCGTGGGGTCCTTATCACTAACCTAAGTTAGATTTCTCAGTTTAGTGGTAATGGGTGGGAGTGTGGGACCCATAATTTATTTTTATTTTTCTTAATAAGTAAGGGTATTTTGTTCAGGAGCAATTATGGCATTTCATATATACTTAACTGAGAAATCTAACATGGGTTAGTGATAAAGATCGCACGAGTGCAAAAGTTACAACCATTAGAACCAAGTTTGCTATATTTGCAAACCACAGGGACCAACCAGACATTTAACTCTTGTTTTTTATATCAAAACTCAAAAGGCCAAGATAAAGAATATTCTAGAAGATGAAAAAGAAAGTTGTGTTATCCGTTTATCACTATAAACTATGTGAACACTTATATATATTGGGTTTATTGTACATGTAAATGTTAGAAGAAAATACGGTGATCACTACTCAGATTAGTAAGAAAATAGGATGTTGTTCTCCATCAATAGTTGTGAGACGATATTGATGACCACTACCAAGATTAGTGAGATGATAGTGGTGATCACCATCAAGTTTAATGTGACGATATTAGTGATCACTACCAAGCTTAGTGAGACGAAAGGTGATCATGCACCTTCTTAATGAGACGTGGGAATGTTGATCTCTATGGAGTTAGTGTTAGGTCTTCCCTTTATATTTACTTACGTGCAAATAATTTTACATTTTCATAATAACAAAATATAAGTTGTATAAAAAATATAAAAACTATAATAAAAACCTACTCATACTCCCTTAGGCTTTTACATAATGGGTATTAGACTAAGTTGGTTTAAAACTTTTATCAAAATAACTTTTGAAAAAGTTGTTATCATACTCCCACAAAATTTCTTGTGTTAGATAATGGACTCAACAAACAACCCTGGATTATACTTTAATTATTTTATTGGATTTGTTACTAGATTACATACCTAAAATCCTTGAATTACGATATCAGTGTATAGTTGCTTATATTGGTACCAAAAGGCTTGTAATCTGTGTAACACCCTTTTATATTTAAGAGTAAAGTCTTATTTGAGTCCCTGTGGTTTGTGTAGTTTAACCATTTGAATCCAAAAACCAAAACTGTCTTGATTTGAGTCCCTGTGGTCTCTAATTTTAACTATTTGAGTCCCCGCACTACTACAAAATGGAGTATTAGACGGTGTTGAAGTTTTATTTTAGACGGGGTTAAAGCAATAACACCGTCTTAAAATCAATATCCATATGACCATCGTACTGTTTTGATTAAAATATTCAAGAAAATTAAAAAAAAACCCCGTCTAATGCTTAAACACCGTCTTATACTATTTTATGCAACCTTTAGACGGTGTTATCTTGAACACCGTCTTATAAACATCATGAACTTTGATTAAAATATTCAAGAAAACATAAAAAAAAAGGAACTTAAGAATTTTGTCTTCTTTTTCTAAAAACCCTAATTTCAATCAACACCAATCGCTACTAATTTCCACCCATCGTTTCTCCACCGAAACCTCTTCCGACTCCACCTCAGATCCCGATTCGGATCCCACTACCCACCCAGAATCCGATTCGGGTCCGTTATCCCAATCTTCCGATTCCAGTTCCCGCCAAAAGGTCCCCGTAGACCGCCCCTTAGAAAACGGTTTAGATACAGGCATTTACAAGGTACATAATATATGTATATCTTAGTAATTGAATACATTAAGTTGTTGAGTTTGGTTGTTTATATGAGTTGTGGGGTTTTAATGATTTAGTTTTTTTGTTGTGGGTGTGTTGAGTAGGCGATCTTGATTGGGGTAGTGGGTCAAAATGCTATAGAGAAGAAGCTGAGGAGTGGGAGGGCTGTGACTATGCTGTCGATAGGAACCGGAGGGATGAGGAATAATCGGAGACCGTTGCAGAATGAAGAGCCCAGGGATTATGCGAATCGGAGTATGGTTCAGTGGCATAGAGTCTCGATTTATGCGGAGAGGTTGGGTGCGCTTGTAGCAAAGAATGCTGTTCCTGGGTAAGCTAATGTCTGTTTTGAAGTCGTTTGTTTTATTGCGGTTTAAGTTTTCAGTGTGGGTATAAGTGTTTTATGTTGTTGAATTTGAGTATGAACAGAAGGTTGAGAATTTAGCTCTTGCGATGATGATTATTGATATATTGTATAATGGCTATGAGGATGAGTGGCTTGCGCTTATTATGGGCGGCAGCTATTGCACCTGTTTTTTGTTTTCTGCTGATTGTTGGTCTTGCTTGTAGCTCTACCTTATATTTGGAGGAGAATCTAGAGACGAATATTTTCAATGATCCGATAACAGGTCTAACTCGTCGTGTAAGAGAAGTGGCCGTTCGTGGAGATGGTTAGTTTCTTAAACGCTTAATTTAACGTATCATCTAGTGCCAGTGAGCGTATATGATACTATTGTAGTATTGTGAGCGTTAATCCAATACCCCCCCCCCCACTTGCCACCTTCACTAAAAAGTTGTTTAAGATGCAAGTTAGTTTGTTGGTGTTGTAACTTGTATGATGAGTAAGTTTTTCACGTGAAGTTACAAGTTTCATAACTGAATTGCAGGTCGTGTTGTGTTTCTTGATAAAGGGAATGATGGCCAAGAATCCCAACAAGCAGAACTGAAGGGGGTCGGTTATTACTGAAAGATTGAAGGCAAACTGCCAAGTTTGTTGCTTTCTGTTCCTACGATATTAGTTACTATTTGCACGACAGTCGGAGGTCATTGTTACCGTCTTAAAATTGCACTTCCAGGTAGGCGATCATGATTTCTTTTGACCCTTTTGTGCACCGTGTTTCATGATATTGTGAAAGAGTGAGCAAGTGTACACACTGTTTGGAAGAATGCAGGCCATGGTGGAAATTATCAGTTAATTAAAGACTTCTTTTCTTTGATTCATTCCATAAATAAATAAGCAATGTGTGATGATGACTGAGTTGTTTTGTCTTAAGGGTATTTAGAACCTTGTCAAACATCGGGTCATCGAGTCGAGGCTGCGTCGAGTCCTCAAGCTCGGGTCAGGTCAACTCTTGGTCAGCGGATATGACGTACAATTATTACATTTTATATGTTAGGTAGTTTTATGACGTGTTTGTAAATTGTGACTTAAAACGAACCCCGATTGTGACGTTTATGCTTAAGTTATTTTGAAAGGCAACCATTTATGCTTACGTTTATGCTTATTAGTTTATGTTTATGTTTATTTAGTTTTTGTGTGTCGTGAATCGGAAATTGGCAGGTTTGCATTGAAAAAACAAGAAAAAAAAACGTTTTTTAAGCATCAGCGACGACAGGGAAATAGTGACGATTGCGACGACAGGATAACAGTGACGATTTATACATAATATCAAAAGACGGTGTTCATCAAGTGTAACATGGGGATCAAATTGAACACCAAAAGACGGTGTTCATCAAGTTTAAGCCGGTGTTCAAGTTGAACACCGTCTAATAAGACTTGATTTTAAACCAGTGTGCTTTAAGACGGTGTTGAAAACACCGTCTTAAAACCCATATCACCCCGTCTAAAGCTCTGTTTTGTAGTAGTGCCGTGGTCTCTAATTTTAACCATTTGAATCCAAAAACCAAATGTTTCTGATTTGGATGTTTTACTTTTGGATTCAAATGGTTAAAATTAGAAACCACAGGGACTCAAATCAAAACAGTTTTGGTTTTTGGATTCAAATGGTTAAACTGCACAAACCACAAGGACTCAAATAGAACTTTACTCTATATTTAATATAAAATTTCACATTTTCATTCTACGATTGACCCAAATATATACTTCACAAAATAAGATTTAGCCAATGTAACGTAAAAGTTTGATTACATATAATTAGACGTCATTTTAAATTCATGTCAAACATTAAACGAAAGTGAAAGTTAGTAAGCATTTGGGATTATTCGGTTCTTCGCATGGCTGGATCATCCATCCGGTGTCATCTTTTTATGATTTTCCAACACAATTTTCATTTACACGATTAGTAATTCGATTAAACAAATGAAAAATGTTAAAGAAAACAATATTTGCCAGTTCGGGTAGTCCTCACCGCCGCGAAAGGATTAGTTTGGTCCCTCGTGTGGCGTAGGAGACCGACATTGACCATTTTCGTTGACTGACTCCCCCGCGCGTCGCGGGGAACCTTTGTTTCTCCCCGCATGGTGCAAAGGAGGTCGTTTTACAGCAGGTTGCCAGCATCTGCTGGCTTTTCCCACACTTAGCAAAATTTTCAACTTTTTACCAAGTTTGTACCCAAGTTGGCCCAAACCCAAACTTTCACACTTAGGGCTTTTCTTTCAAGATTTAAACCTGATATCCACAATCCGGACCCGGATTCTTTAGTTTCCAATTCCTTCATTCGCTTCAGCGTTTTACCCAAACAGGCTCGTTAAAAAGGCATTGAGCATACCTTAGCTTCTACGACCCAATTCCTTCATTCATTCATTCTTTTTTTTTTCAACTACAATCGCGATTGTTGTTGGTAATTATGAACAATACCTTAGCTTCTACGACCCCGTGGGTCGCTTATACCTTGGTTTTACATGTCCAAACTCTTTGTCTGTGGCCCCATAGACCATAAACGACTTGTTTAGTTTGCCACTCATAGTTCTCTTCAAACCCATGAGTGATGACCATCCTTTAATCAATGCTCACCATAGTTCATGACCATGATTGCTTCCATTTGGCAACACCTCCGCTTCTATATCTATGCGGGTCATTTATACTTCGGTTTCACATACGATTTATATGGTTTTTCTTAGGACTCATTTCCATTTGACCCAAGGGTCTTTTATTCAACTTCTTAGTTGTGACAACTGTCAAAAATCCAGGTATACGTACAATTAATTAATCATGATTAGTGCTTAATGACTATGCTGAATTACAATTAACTGTTTTCTGATTATTGCATTATATTTACATGTGCATCACATATTGCATAATGTCATATCATTATTGCATACAAACATATTGACATAAAGGATGCACGAAGCACAATTAGCACAGTGAACAGATAAATCAGCAAAGTGCTGACAGAACTCAGCACATAGACAGACAGTGTTTTAAGACCGAGTATGAGCCAGAAACTAAGTCTTACACTAGTATAGTGTGTAGGAAAGTAAAGATCACAAAACTGTCTTCCTAGTGATAGTTTAAGTGCCGGAAAGTGCCTGGAACTCACACAAAGTGCTGAATTCAGCAAAAATCAGCATTTTAACAATCTAATTTCATGCAGAAATATGGTTAAATGGTCCTGAATGCTTTCCTAAGTGTCGGGAATTAAAAGTGTCACAAAAGGGTACATAAAGCACACTAAACTGCGAAGTTTAGCACCTTAACGAACCAGTAACTAACCGAACAACCGGACACTACCCGAAACACCAAATTTACACTAGAAACACTGTTTTAACTTTATCAAGCTAGTCATGATCCCCGAACATCATAACATCTCAAATAAATATCAACTAACTAAATCCCTAACAATATTACTTACATTCTGTAACACCTCGGAAAATTCACGTCCTATAATGAGTTGACACGTGTCACATGTTTAAATATGTGAAAGAATGTTATAAAAGGACTAAAGTTGACAAACATGGAAAGTATGTGAATATACGAGTTCTAAATGTCAACAGTGAATAAATATAATGTACATTAACCCAACATGACGTTTATCGCATCAAACGAATAAATCATGGATCATGCGAAGCTAAAAGTGAGAGATTACAAACTACAGGGGTTAAATGTGTCAACATGTTTAAGTTATACCTCTGAGTGACCTTTTGACAAACCTGAAGTTTTGTAACTATTAATTATGCTCACTAGAATGCACGATATAAATTTCATAAAGTTTCGTTATCGTATGAGAAAGTTATGATCAAATTCGTGTGCGAGGGGTTAAAGCGTCAACGTTGAAAGTTAGGACTTTTCGGGTAACATTTAAGTTAACCGGGGACTTAACAAAGTGGGTATATGTTTTCAAGCCCTTATAAACCTAATTGGAGGGCTCAAAATGCAAGAAGGGATGTCTAAGCAAAGTTTGAAGGGGCAAGGATCAAAACATAAAAATCTAAAATTTGATTTGAGTCAGACAAGGTGTCGCGCGACGCGAGGCCCAGGGAGGGTCCGTCGCGTCACGCCTAGGCCCATCTGATGCGAATTTCTTGCTTCTTTGTCTGCCATGGCCCTTGTGTTTGACTTTTAACCGATTTGCCTCATCTTGGACGACCCCTAGGCACCCCCGAAGCACTAGGAACACTTGTTAATCAGTTGTGGTGAGTTGTAGACTTGTGTGTCAATTTCTTATGGTGGATTAAACACTATAAAAGGCCATGAAGTTGCAACTCATTCTTCACACCTTCCTTCAAGCTTTCTGATCATTCCTGGAGCTCAAGTCTGCTTCCAAGTGATCACTAATCAAGCTTAGGACTTCAGTAAGTTGCTAATCCTTTCTTTTATTGAGTTTAGCTTAGTTATCTAGCTAAAAGTCAAACCGTCGTAATTACGGTTTGACTTCGAGATTAATTAATAATGGCTCAGTCAAATCTCGAATTAAAAGTAGTTATAAGTTGGTAATTATGTGGATAATAAACCCTTAAAAGGGCTCCCCCTGATTACCACTCTAACCAGGTCAAAAGTCGGGTCAAACTTGCTAAGAAAAAGTCAACAGGATACTAAAAATCTAATTTATGCATAATTAGCAATGTAGAACATATACAAACTGTTTGATCATTAATATAACTTGGTAATAAGTGTAAGAACATGTCTAAACATGTTCAACCCGACAACTTCCTGTAAAGACCCGGTTCGGAACCGAAAGTCGCATAGTTTGACTTATACTTTGACTTTCAGTTCTGACCCGTTATGGTATGTTTTAAAAATACCTAAGAGCTTCATTTGGACCAGGTTACATGCTAGTATAACCCTCTGTGATTATACACCATGGTTCATTAGTTAACCAATTAATATGCATGATTCCGTTAATTGCTCATATGTTGACCATTATGCCCTTTTCACCTTAAAACATGATTTTTGGAAATGTAAAAGAGTAGAAACCTTAATTACTGATATATAAACTTGCATACAAAATTTGACATCAGTTTGAGGTGTAGGTTAAGAGTTATGCTCGTTAGCGTAAAATTAAAGCTTTATGTTAATAAAACGGCGTAATTAGCGTATAGCCTATTTAAACATACTTTTTGATATCAAATCTTTTACCCATTGATGTATATATTATTTTGGGATTTTTAAAGATTTTTAATTAATTTTAGGCTGAGCATAACTAATAGTCGTAGGCTTAATCCGGTAATTGTCGGTTTTGCCCTTACGGGCCATAAAATGAGTTTTACATATCTAATCAACTCCAAACCTTTTGCTACTGATCACATATGATAAATAAATTATTTTTAGCCTTCTGGAATAATAAAAATATCAGGCTTATGTATCGAACCCGGAAATGGCTTTAATCGCCTTTTTAAACGTTTTTAACGCATAGTATGTGCTATAACTATATTAAACATACAAGGGTTGATACCTACTGATATTTGAGGAAAATTATAATATTTTAACAGTAAGCAAAGGTTGTTAAACTCAGACTTCAGTTTTGAGCTTTTCGGCTTATGTGAAATTACCAAAATACCCCTACGGGGCATAGTTTGGTTAAAATTGATAAATTTCACATATATACTTTACCCTACTGTTATAACTTAGTAAAATGAGTATCTTGGCTGATTAAATCAGACCTGTAACTCAGGATACTACTTAAACTCTTTTATAACCTTTTAAATGACCAAACTACCCCTACGGGGCATAGTTTGTGTTTAAATTCATTTCGGGCATAATAAAAGACATCTTACTGATGTCACAACATATATGAAGCATATTAACTTAGGAAACCTGTAAATGGCTCATATGAATACCCGTTACGCTTATTACGCGTTCGGTTCGGTTTATGTAACTAGTTTACATAAACTAGCCTAAACGGGTCAAACCTTAACGGTTTTATCTCAAAATCCAGAATGTGTATAAAATACCAATATTAAACAAGTCTCTGAACTTGTCGGGTCTAAATCACATTCTATCCGGTCTTCGCTTAATCGTGCGTACGAACCGTGTCTTTGAAACTAACCGGTCTAAGCTTAAGCTTAACTAAAGACCCGTTAGGATTCTAATAGGTTATTATAAACCTTCGTTCCAGATTAGGAGTACCAGTAAAAGCTACTTGCGTTTGCTTATTGTGATTTATACATTGCTCAGGTAAATACTTTTAACTTATTTTCCCTATACGGGCTTGGGTTACGGTATATAGAATACCGCTTGATCGGGCATCAAATCTTCCATCGTTGGGTGGTTAATTGAATAATTTGATCGGCTCGTTTAAACAGTCTTGTTACTTAAAGCCTTTGGGGGGTTAATGACCATGTCCCGGATATCCTTGGCATCATTTTACGAAATGGCCACGACTTAAGCGCTGGGTTTAGGCGTACACCCGTCAGTGCACAAAAGAATAATGTGGTGTGTCTATTGATCTTTAACCCGGACAAGATCCGGGCTACTGAACGCACAAGGAACATGTAATTCGTTCACAAGATTATATATTTAAATAATTCTCCCAAGTTATAAAAGGTTAATTTTGCCTCTGTGCATTTTAATCAAATTATAAAAGATATTTTGTGCCACGTGCACCCAAATCAATTTTCTTAAACCATTTTCAAAATGAGTCAGTTGATTGTATTTACCAGTGTAAACTGACGTATTTTTCCAAAAAGATTAAATGCAGGTACTAAGCGTAATTGGCTGGGATTTCTCCTTAGCATCAATAGAAGTCTCGCAAGCTTAAGATGCCTAAAGTCTGTTGAACTATTGTTTCTATTTTATTTTCGATCCGTCTGTGGATAAACTTCCGAATATTGTGACTTTTGATATTACAATATTAAATTCAGTTGTATTATATCTTACAATTTGCTTCCGCTGTGCATATTAAATATTGTGTTGTTTGACTATTATGTTGCCAATCACATCACGATACTCCCCACCGGGCCCACCGGTGACACGTGGAAATCGGGGTGTGACAGGTTGGTATCAGAGCCAACACTGAGTGAATTAAACGCTAGCCTTTTTGCGTTTAATCTCAGTTACACAGTTGCACATTCTTGAGTCTAGACAAGAACATAGGACAAATTCCAATTCGTTTCATTGTCTTTTAATTACTTCCTTGATTATTTTTCTGATTAGCCTTTGCATGGGCAAGTCATTTTTATTAGAAGTCCCATTTAGGGCAACTATATACTTGCTTAAATTTTAAAGGAACGATTATGTTTAAAATATCATTCCTATATTATAAGATCTACCATTATAATAAAATGGCAAAATCTAAAAAAGGACAAGACCTAGCCTGGTGTCATTATTAAGACGCGGCCAAGATGGCAGTTCCTCAATTTAGGTTCAGATCCTTATCCTGAGTTAGGATTGTTCTGCGTTTATTATTAAAGGAATCTTAGAGTGAAACCTAGCCTTCGGGTCACTATAGGACCGGGCCAAGATGGTAAGACCTGTTCAAAAGATTCAAATCCCCGTTAACATCTGTAAACATGTTAACGCTCCTGACAGACGTGATTCATTAAAATCACACACGTCATTCTTATTATTGGATCCTTCAAAAGATTCCTAACCCAATTTTTATGATCTCTGAATCATGGGTTTAGGTCATCAATTAAGATGATCATATTTTTACCATACGTTGGTAATATGTTGCCTACGGGCCTTGCTCATTTCTACATGAGCCAAAAGACAGTGGTAGCGATGACTCCCTGTCCGTTAATATAATGCCTACGGGCCTTGCTCATTTCTACATGAGCCAAAAGACAATGGTAGCGATGACTCACTGTCTGTTAATAAAATGCCTACGGGCCTTGCTCATTTCTACATGAGCCAAAAGACAGCTGTAGTTATGACTCCCTGTCAGATAAAGGTAATGAACTAGGTTCAAACCTTCATGCTTTGATTCTCTGAAATCATAGTTTATAATTTATAAACGTCCTTGTGACTAGACCTATTGTGCCAATATACCTTCATGCTTTGATTCTCTGAAATCATAGTTTATAATTTATAAACGTCCTTGTGACTAGACCTATTGTGACAATATACCTTCATGCTTTGATTCTCTGAAATCATAGCTTATAATTTATAAACGTCCTTGTGACTAGACCTATTGTGCCAATTTACCTTCATGCTTTGATTCTCTGAAATCATAGCTTATAATTTATAAACGTCCTTGTGACTAGGCCTTTTGTGCCATTACTAAATTGCCTCGATTCTCTGAAATCATGGCTTATAAATAAAACTTGTCTACATGACTAGGCCATTTGTGCTATTATTAAAACATTAATGCCTCGATTCTCTGAAATCATGGCTTATAAATTAAACTTGTCTACACGACTAGGCCATTTGTGCTATTATTAACTTATAAATTAGGATTATGATAAAAATCCTGAATAAAATAAATACCATTCCTTTCCTGCCAGTATAAATATTAAAAAGAACCTTAAAGGTACGACCTAGCCTATATGTCATTCCAAACGAGGCCAAGATGGTGGAACCTATTCAAAGGATTCAAATCCTATTAACATTATAAATATGATGACACTCCTGGCAACAGTGATGCGATAGAATCGCACTTGTCACCTTTATATTAGGAAATTTTTCCAAACCCCTTATTTTAGCATAAATGATCAAAAAGGAATCATGACCAATAAACGTTGAACTTGATGAATACATCAAAACATCCAAGGGATGTATACCTACGGGTAAACGATGAATACATCTAAAAGATAGTTTTATTTCATAACTTCTTGTCAAGACAATGAACTATGAAATTTTCCGATCCAAAGGAATCATCGATTATGTTTTAAAATTTCCCTAGTGACAAGGCCTCTGAGCCATCATAAGTCCTTTGGAACAAGCCCTCGTACTATATATAAAAGATGTCAGTATGACATTGGCAGTCGTGACTTATGTCCCCTGTCTAATAAATATGAAGGATTATATTCCGCTTAAACGCCAAAGATGGTTTATTTAAAAACTTAGGCAAAACATAATCAAATAAATTAGATACTATCTATTGGCCTATATGGTTTAATTGCGCCATGGCTATTTATTCATCAAATTCGACAATTCGCTATATGATTAAACCAATTGTTTCTACTTGGATAGTAGCCTTCAAAGCTTCACCATGGCTGACTCCTATGAAGCTCACCATCATCCAGTTGATCAGAATGAAGATACAAAACGGAACTTAACAAGCACCGAGTTTCAGGCTATGATAAATACCGCCGTAAGCAACGCTGTGGACCGTGTGTTGAAGGTTCATAAGCGAAAGTGCAATAAAACCCCAAATAGGAGTTACAAAAGGGTAAGACCGGTTCAAGCTTTAACCAGTCCAAACCAAATGAGGCAAAACCCGAATGTAAAACCTGCAAAAGAAGACACTGGGGACAGTGTCGATCAAATCAAAAGATAAAGCAATGTGGCATCTGTAAAAGAGCTGGCCACCAATCCCACGAATGTAGGGACATAAAGAATGCAAACTGTTTCAGCTGCGGCGAAAAGGGCCACATCAGTACTAATTGCCCTAATGCTGCCAAGGAAGGAGCAACTAAGTCTGGGAAGGATTTGAAGGACAAACAGCAGACCAGTGAAAAGACCAGATGCAAAACCTGTAGGAAATACCACCTCGGGAATTGCAGGTATGAATCTCAGCCTCTATACTGTGGAATCTGCAAGTCCAAGGAGCATAAGACCTTGGATTGCAAGAGATTGGGAGACGCAACCTGCTATGGTTGCAATGGAAAAGGGCACATTAAGACCAACTGCCCTAAATACACTAAAAAGCTTGAGGAAGTTAAGAAGACCAAAGCTGGAAGCTCTAAGATGAATGCTCAAGAGGCTATTCAGGATGACAATGTCACAACAGGTAATTTATTTATCAATAACGCTCATACTAGAGTATTAATTGATTCAGGTTCAGATAAGTCTTCCGTAGACAATAGATTTTGTAAGTCACTAAATCTGCCTGCTAAAACTCTAAACGCTAAATGTAAAGTAAAATTTACCGATAGTACCTCAGAGACTGCTTCAGCAATATTATATGGATGTTTTATATCCATTAGGAATCATTCTTTTCTGCTGTCCTCGTTTTCATTTATATAATAAAGGACTCGATATAGTGATAAGAATGGGTTGGTCGTCTGATAACCAAGCCCATATTGCAAGTGATAAGAAGCAAGTAGTTATCAAAACTCCTTATGGTGAGCCTTTGACCACTCAAGGAGATACGTTGGGTTAAGATGCTGCTAAGTCTCTCATAAGATCTTAAGCTTAGCAAACTTGTAGAAATATTCCCATAAAAACCCCAGATATTAAGTGTAAGGAAAAAGTTACAGGCAAAATCAGAAGAATCATTTCTTTTGTTCCTATCAGAAACCTTCAGTCGTAAAGTTCTCGAAATGTCCTCTCTCTAAGAGGAGGTGCGTCAGCATATATAGTTGATATCTCTTTAATCTCTATCGATTCAGAATCCCAGATAGTATGATAAAAGCGCCATATGAGGATTGGTGTATCTTACTAAGTTCCATAGATTGCTTCCATGCCTGATCAGTATGGGGGGTTTAATGCATGGGACCACAAAGATATTCCGAGAGGTCATATGGTACTAAAGTCAACTAATGGTATTCAAAGGAGATATCCTGAATGGAATTGTCCCAGTGAATGTTCCGATTAAGGAATTCGTGAACTAGTAACATAAAGGTGTCACCTATTTGACACAAGCAATGATGGGTGAACTGGAGTCTGAGATATGGAAATCCCTGTAACCTCCTCGTATCTTGACTATCTTCTCCTAAGATTTCCCTGTTTACCCCTGAGAGGCAGGTAGAATTAAGATTTATATCCCATTTAAGGCTGTATTATTATGAAATCACCAAGACGGCTAGTACCATCATTGGAAGAATCGAAACCCTGATTTACTAAGTTTTAAAATAGAGGGTTCATATAGCCTAACTCGATATTCCGAAAGTTTGATATTGTTAAATAAGAAAGACGGTTCATTTTGCTTATGCATTATTTACCGCAACCCTAATTAGGCAACAATTAAGAATTGCCATCAGCTGCTCTGAATCGTCGATTTGTTCGACTAACTACAAGGATCAACTAATCCTTAAAATTTGTTAAGTAGTGGTTGGAATAACCATCTCACCTTAAGATAAGCTTTTCTATGATAGTTGATATGTAAGCATCAAGGCTGCTCCCTTGGAGACCTTGTAAAGATAGAATGATAAACATCTATTGTAGGGGCAATAGATTGGTAAGATCAATTACCAGGATCTAAGGGTAAATTATTGGTGGATAGGCTTGAAGAAGTCTGTAGCCACCTATGTAGCTAAATGCTTGACTTGTGCGCAAGTCAAAGCCGAGCATCAGAAACCGTCAGGTTTGCTACAACAGCTTGAACTTCCTACGTGGAAGTGGGAAATGGTAACCATGGATTTTATCACCAAGTTACCAAAGACAAGGGAAGGAATGATACAATATGGGTTATAATTGATAGACTGACTAAGTCAGCACATTTCTTACCCATCAAGGAGACTTATAGCTCTGACATGTTAGCCCAATTATACGTGGATAAGATTGTAGCCTTACATGGCATACCTGTGTCTATTATCTCTGACAGAGATACTAGATACACGTCACATTTTTGGAAGAGTTTCCAACAATCTTTGGGCACACGTTTGAATTTTAGTACGACTTACCATCCTCAGACAGACGGTCAGAGTGAGCGTACTATTCAAACTTTGGAAGACATGCTACGTGCATGTGTGATCGATTTGGGTGGTAGTTGGGATAAACACCTACCGTTAGTCGAATTCTCCTACAACAATAGCTACCACACCAGCATTAAGGCTGCGCCTTTTGAGGCATTATACGGTAGAAAGTGTAGAACGCCAGTTTGTTGGGCGGAAGTTGGAGATGTCCAATTATCAGGACCAGAGATAGTCTTTGAAACGACGGACAAGATTGTCCAGATTCGTGACCGTCTCAAAGCTGCCCGAGATAGGCAGAAGAGCTACGCTGATCCAAAGCGTAAAGCTTTTAACTTCGAAGTAGGCGACAAAGTGTTGCTTAAAGTATCACCCTCGAAGGGGGTGGTGCGATTTGGTAAGAAAGGCAAGCTAAGCCTGAGATACATGGGACCTTTCGAGGTTATCGAACGTGTCGGGTCAGTTGCCTATAAGTTAAACTTACCTGAAGAGCTCAGTGGAATTCACAATGTGTTCCACATCTGCAATCTGAAGAAGTGCTTCGCTGATGAATCACTGGTAATACCACATACAGATGTGCATATAGATGAGAGCTTAAAATTTGTGGAGAAACCTTTGTCGATTGAAGATCGACAGGTAAAGAAGCTTCGAAGGAAGCATGTACCTATTGTAAAGGTCAAATGGGATGCTCGTAGAGGTCCCGAATATACGTGGGAGGTTGAATCCACGATGAAAGAAAAATACCCTTATTTATTTCAGTAAATCTTGGGTCGAGATTTATTTTAAGGGGGTGAGGATGTAACACCTCGAAAAATTCACGTCCTATAATGAGTTGACACGTGTCACATGTTTAAATATGTGAAAGAATGTTATAAAAGGACTAAAGTTGACAAACATGGAAAGTATGTGAATATACGAGTTCTAAATGTCAACAGTGAATAAATATAATGTACATTAACCCTACATGATGTTTATCGCATCAAACGAATAAATCATGGATCATGCGAAGCTAAAAGTGAGAGATTACAAACTACAGGGGTTAAATGTGTCAACATGTTTAAGTTATACCTCTGAGTGACCTTTTGACAAACCCGAAGCTTTGTAACTATTGATTATGCTCACTAGAATGCACGATATAAATTTCATAAAGTTTCGTTATCGTATGAGAAAGTTATGATCAAATTCGTGTGCGAGGGGTTAAAGCGTCAACGTTGAAAGTTAGGACTTTTCGGGTAACATTTAAGTTAACCGGAGACTTAACAAAGTGGGTATATGTTTTCAAGCCCTTATAAACCTAATTGGAGGGCTCAAAATGCAAGAAGGGATGTCTAAGCAAAGTTTGAAGGGGCAAGGATCAAAACATAAAAATCTAAAATTTGATTTGAGTCAAACAAGGTGTCGCGCGACGCGAGGCCCAGGGGGGGTCCGTCGCGTCACGCCTAGGCCCATCTGATGCGAATTTCTTGCTTCTTTGTCTGCCATGGCCCTTGTGTTCGACTTTTAACCGATTTGCCTCATCTTGGACGACCCCTAGGCACCCCCGAAGCACTAGGAACACTTGTTAATCAGTTGTGGTGAGTTGTAGACTTGTGTGTCAATTTCTTATGGTGGATTAAACACTATAAAAGGCCATGAAGTTGCAACTCATTCTTCACACCTTCCTTCAAGCTTTCTGATCATTCCTGGAGCTCAAGTCTGCTTCCAAGTGATCACTAATCAAGCTTAGGACTTCAGTAAGTTGCTAATCCTTTCTTTTATTGAGTTTAGCTTAGTTATCTAGCTAAAAGTCAAACCGTCGTAATTACGGTTTGACTTCGAGATTAATTAATAATGGCTCAGTCAAATCTCGAATTAAAAGTAGTTATAAGTTGGTAATTATGTGGATAATAAACCCTTAAAAGGGCTCCCCCTGATTACCACTCTAACCAGGTCAAAAGTCGGGTCAAACTTGCTAAGAAAAAGTCAACAGGATACTAAAAATCTAATTTATGCATAATTAGCAATGTAGAACATATAAAACCTGTTTGATCATTAATATAACTTGGTAATAAGTGTAAGAACATGTCTAAACATGTTCAACCCGACAACTTCCTGTAAAGACCCGGTTCGGAACCGAAAGTCGCATAGTTTGACTTATACTTTGACTTTCAGTTCTGACCCGTTATGGTATGTTTTAAAAATACCTAAGAGCTTCATTTGGACCAGGTTACATGCTAGTATAACCCTCTGTGATTATACACCATGGTTCATTAGTTAACCAATTAATATGCATGATTCCGTTAATTGCTCATATGTTGACCATTATGCCCTTTTCACCTTAAAACGTGATTTTTGGAAATGTAAAAGAGTAGAAACCTTAATTACTGATATATAAACCTGCATACAAAATTTGACATCAGTTTGAGGTGTAGGTTAAGAGTTATTCTCGTTAGCGTAAAATTAAAGCTTTTTGTTAATAAAACGGCGTAATTAGCGTATAGCCTATTTAAACATACTTTTTGATATCAAATCTTTTACCCACTGATGTATATATTATTTTGGGATTTTTAAAGATTTTTAATTAATTTTAGGCTGAGCATAACTAATAGTCGTAGGCTTAATCCGGTAATTGTCGGTTTTGCCCTAACGGGCCATAAAATGAGTTTTACATATCTAATCAACTCCAAACCTTTTGCTACTGATCACATATGATAAATAAATTATTTTTAGCCTTCTGGAATAATAAAAATATCAGGCTTATGTATCGAACCCGGAAATGGCTTTAATCGCCTTTTTAAGCGTTTTTAACGCATAGTATGTGCTATAACTATATTAAACATACAAGGGTTGATACCTACTGATATTTGAGGCAAATTATAATATTTTAACAGTAAGCAAAGGTTGTTAAACTCAGACTTCAGTTTTGAGCTTTTCGGCTTATGTGAAATTACCAAAATACCCCTACGGGGCATAGTTTGGTTAAAATTGATAAATTTCACATATATACTTTACCCTACTGTTATAACTTAGTAAAATGAGTATCTTGGCTGATTAAATCAGACCTGTAACTCAGGATACTACTTAAACTCTTTTATAACCTTTTAAATGACCAAACTACCCCTACGGGGCATAGTTTGTGTTTAAATTCATTTCGGGCATAATAAAA
>JARYGA010001847.1:0-67530 GCA_030545235.1 Helianthus tuberosus
TCAATTTCTTAATAGGCAAGATATAGAAAACATCGTTGCCCAGGGAATAGCAAATGCTATTCCAGCAATCCTTGCTGCTGCCCGAAATCCAGTTGAACCTCAACCAATTATTCCCAGCAAACGTACTCGCGACGACAATTTCAGTAATAGTGTAAATGGAGGCGGCAACAATAATAATAATGATAATGATGGGATGCAAGCCCCGTTCCTTAAGAGAATGAAAGCTGCAACGCCTGGTTGCACTTATAAAGAATTCCTTGCCTGTAAACCTGTTGAATTTGCAGGCAATGAAGGGGCAACTGCCGCACTACATTGGTTGGAGAAAACCGAGGCAGTAATCAAAATAAGTAAATGTGCTGAGGAGGATAAGGTTATGTATGCTTCTCACCTTTTCAAGGAAGAAGCATTAGAATAGTGGAATACGATATTACAAGCCAAAGGAAGTGACATGGCTTATGCCATGAGTTGGGAAGAATTTAAGCGTCTAGTGGAAAGGAAATTATGCCCCGAATATGAAAAGGAACAAATGACGAGTAAATTCCTGAGCCACCGAATGGTGGATGTTGACTGTCGAGGGTATACTTCAAAATTCTTCAAATATGCCAGAATTGTGCCAACTCTGGCCTCACCAGAACCGGTACTTATTTCTCGCTATATTTGGGGTTTGATTAGCGAAATTCGTGATATCGTCAAAGCTGCGAGACCTCGCACAATTGACGATGCAGTGGAATTAGCCAACACTTTGACGGACGGACTGGTGCGTACGCGAGAAGAAAATAGAAAGAAGGATGTGGCCCAAAAGATTACCCAAGGATTCCGTGTGGGTAATAATAGTAACTTCAAGAAAAAGGGATCCGGGCAATCTTCCACTGCTCCATTTTGCAGTACCTGTAAAAGAAAGTATTTTGGAAGATGCAAGGGGTATTGCAATTTCTGCAAAATTCCAGGACATCAAGAAGAAGATTGCAGGAGGAAGAAATCAACAATCTGCTTCAACTGTGGAGAAGCTGGACATTTTAGACCAGACTGCCCTAAATTGATCAAACCAACTGATAACAAAGCCAGACCTACAGAAGGAACTACCAAGAAAAACGCAAGAGCCTTCCAGTTGACTACCT
The DNA here is from genome assembly GCA_030545235.1 of Helianthus tuberosus. NCBI lineage: Eukaryota > Viridiplantae > Streptophyta > Magnoliopsida > Asterales > Asteraceae > Helianthus > Helianthus tuberosus. Next base: position 1,119 of record JARYGA010001847.1, read on the forward strand.
AAGAAGCAGAGCTAATCCCAGATGTAATAGCTGGTACGTTCCTAGTTCACGACGTTTATGCAAAAGTATTATTTGACAATGGTGCAAACCAAAGTTTTATAAATACTTCATTCTGCCAAGCTCTTAATCTACCCTTAACCAACCTTAGGCAAATTTTTACGGTAGAAACAGCAGATGGGAATTCTGTTAACATAGATAAGGTTTTGCAAGAAGGAAAGATAGAACTTTTAGGCCATAAATTTTCTGCAAACCTGTTACCTATGAATTTAGCCGGATTCGATGTTGTGTTAGGAATGGATTGGTTAGTAGCCAACCATGCTCAAATCCTCTGTGATAAGAATTCCATAGAAATTCATACACCTACAGGAGAAATAGTGGTGATTACAGGAGATAAGCCACGTAAGCCAATGAAGTTCATTTATGTGATGAAAATGGCCAGTTATTCAAGAAAACAAGGAATAGTGTATAAGATTTCGGTAATCATTAACATTAAGGGTAAGGAACTTAAGGAAATTCCAGTAGTATCAGAATACCCGGAGGTATTCCCAGAAGAACTACCTGGATTATCACCCGATAGGGAAGTAGAATTTAGAATTCATCTAATTCCTGGAACTACACCGATAGCTAAGGCACCTTATCGGTTAGCACCCACCGAAATGTTAGAATTGAAAAAGCAATTAGATGAATTATTAAGCAAAGGATTTATACAACCTAGTTCATCCCCTTGGGGAGCGCCCGTGTTGTTTGTGAAAAAGAAAGACGGGTCGATGCGAATGTGTATCGATTATAGGGAATTGAATAAGGTTACCATTAAGAATCGATACCCATTACCTAGGATTGATGATCTTTTCGATCAACTTCAGGGAGCTAGATATTTTTCTAAGATAGATTTACGCTCCGGATACCATCAGTTGAAAGTACAAGAAGAAGACATGCCTAAAACTGCTTTCAAAACTAGGTATGGTCATTACGAGTTTACAGTCATGCCCTTTGGACTAACAAATGCTCCTGCAGCATTTATGGACATGATGAATAGGATCTGTAAACCGTACTTGGATAAATTTGTAATTGTTTTCATCGATGATATACTTATTTATTCCAAAAGTCAGGACGAGCATTGTGAGCACCTACGAGCACTCTTAACTTTGTTAAGAAAAGAGAAGCTTTATGCCAAATTCTCGAAGTGTGAATTCTGGCTACAAGAGGTACAATTTTTAGGACACATGGTGAATCATGAAGGCATTCACGTAGATCCCTCCAAAATAGAAGCGATCACCAAATGGAAGGTCCCGCAATCAGCTATGGAAGTTAGAAGTTTTCTAGGGTTAGCCGGATACTATAGACGGTTTATTAAGGATTTTTCTAAAATAGCTGTACCATTAACTAAGCTAACCTGTAAAGCAGTGAAGTTTAAATGGGGATCTAAGCAAGAAGAGGCTTTTTAGGATTTTAAAGCAAAGATTAACAAATGCCCCAATTCTTGCCTTACCAGAAGGGACAGAAAATTTTGAAGTATATTGTGATGCTTCTAAGCTAGGATTAGGATGTGTGCTAATGCAACGCAAAAAGGTAATTGCGTATGCCTCAAGGCAATTGAAAAAGCACGAGAAAAACTATACGATACATGACTTAGAATTAGGATCGATAATTTTTGCCCTTAAGATTTGGAGACACTATCTGTGTGGAAGCAAGTTTACTGTCTATACAGATCATAAGAGTTTAAAGTACATATTTGGGCAAAAAGAATTAAACATGAGACAAAGAAGATGGATGGAAATTCTAAGTGACTACGACTGTGATATCCAATATCACGAAGGAAAAGCAAATGTAGTCGCAGATGCTCTAAGTCGTAAGTATCATGAAAAGCAGAAGCGAGTTCGTGCCCTTAGATTAAATCTATAGTTAGATTTAATGGAACAACTGAAAAACATTCAAGAAACAACAATCAAGGATGATGCTGAAGGAATGAAAGGAAGGATAAAGGAATTAGAGCAAGGAGCTGATGGAATTTGGAGATTCCACAAAAGAAGGATTTGGGTACCTAAGCAAGGAGAATTAAGAAATAAAATTTTAAAGAAATAAAATTTTAGAGGAAGCCCATAAATCTAGGTATACCATGCATCCTGGTAATAATAAGATGTACCAAGATTTAAGAAATAATTTCTGGTGGATAGGAAAGAAAAAAGATATAGCTAGATATGTATCTAAGTGTCTTACTTGTTCACAAGTTAAGGCAGAACACCAGAAACCCTCAGGTCTACTACAACAATTAGAAATGCCTGTATGGAAATGGGAACTCATAACCATGGATTTTGTTACTAAGTTGCCCAAAACCAGAAAAGGTAACGACGCAATTTGGGTAATTGTGGATCGATTAACCAAATCAGCTCATTTTCTGCCCATGAAGGAAACTTTCAGTATGGAAAAATTAGCCAAGCTATACGTAGACGAGGTAGTATCCTTACATGGAGTCCCACTCTCTATTGTATCGGATAGAGATAGTCGTTTCACTTCGCATTTCTAGACAAGTTTTCAAGAGGCAATGGGGACGCGATTAAATTTAAGTACAGCTTACCATCCCCAAACCGACGAACAAAGTGAAAGGATGATTCAAACCCTGGAAGACATGCTCAGGGCATGTGTGATAGATTTTGGTGGAAACTGGGATGACCACCTACCCTTAATTGAATTCTCCTATAACAATAGTTATCATGCAAGCATTGAAGCTGCCCCATTCGAAGCACTGTATGGAGGAAAGTGCAGAACTCCAGTTTGTTGGGCAGAAATAGGAGAAAGCCAATTATCAGGTCCCGAGATTGTACAGGAAACCACTGACAAGATCACTCAAATCAAGGAAAGACTAAAGACAGCTCGAGATCACCATAAGAGTTATGCAGACAATCGATGCAAGCCACTGGAATTTCAAGTTGGAGACAAGGTACTCTTGAAAGTTTCTCCTTGGAAAGGAGTAGTTCAGTTCGGCAAGAAGACAAAACTAAGTCCAAGGTACGTAGGACCATTCCCAGTAATCCAGCGAATAGGACCAGTTGCTTATCGCTTACAACTACCAGAAGAACTAGCTGGAGTACATGACGTGTTTCATGTATCTAACCTCAAGATATGTTTGTCCGACGAATCCCTGGTAGTACCTCTTCAAGATGTAGAGGTAATGAAAAGTTAAAATTTGTGGAGAAACCACTGCAGATAGAAGACAGAAAGGTCAAGTTTCTCAAGCACAAAAGACTAGTACTGGTCAAAGTCAAGTGGGATTCAAAGAGAGGACCTGAGTACACTTGGGAGCTGGAATCGGAAATATCCTCATTTATTTCAATAAATCTCGAGGACGAGATTTTAAATAAGGTGGGGAGGATGTAACAACTCTCATTAAAATTATTATTTCTTATTTTATTTTGTCCAATAGGAAACCCTAATTGAGACCCCCAAGTAATATGGCATGACCCCTAAAATTTTCAGAACAGTTGGAACTAGGATCCGGGCCCCCTAAAACTCAGGGGGGGTATTCCCTAATTGATATTATCTACACAGTTTGCTGTAAAATGCGAAAATCGTCGAACGGTTGACTCACCTAGGCTAGGAATACACGAGGCTACCCTACCCTAGAAGTGCACCCGTCGCGCCACGCGACAGGGGCTGTTTTTCAGTATAAGTATCAAGGCCTTGGCACTTGCATGGCTGCGTTGGTTCGACGTTCAAATTCATTTTGTACACTGAGTTATTCACTTTTTCGTTCAAAAACACACACTAGCACGAAGCTCTGCTGTGACAACAGGGTAATAACTCGATCACTGCTACGATACAATGTCCGATCGATTGAAACCAATCCGATGGATGTTTAAGTGCTGCCCGAATACGGGCTATACTTTGTCATTCGTCGTGAGGGTTTTTGATCTCGTGAGCTTATCGTAAATGTTGTATTAAGTTACTGACCTAGTTTCGTGTGCATTGTTATTAAACTAGGTTACGCGGCTAAATCAGTAGGCTAAACTCTGCTCGTCTAAACTTGCAATGTGAGTCCTTCTCTTTTTATCAACAATGTTTTACAATACTCAAATTATTTTCAAAAGTTATAATTACAGGGATTAAGTCTTGGTTATTTTGAATCACTGGCAAGTGGGGTATTGTGCACATTACTAATTTCTCACGGTTAGGTTCACCAACCTAACAGTGATAATCATCACTACTTGGGTGAAAGGACCCAATAGTGGTATGACCATCGTCACCAGGGTGTGACACGGCGCCAGATAAAAATAAGATAGTAGCCATTGTAATCGCTCTTATGCTGTAATTCATAACTATGTGTCATTTTATGTAAACTGAGTGACTCGCCAGTATTTCCCCGCTGATAAAATATTTTTAAAACATGTTTCAGGTGACCTACTGTGAATCAAGGAAAAGTGCTACGGAGCACTAACAAGCTTGAAGAGGTGGCTCAATAAAATGAATAAACATGTTTTGTAAAACAGGGAATTTCCTTGTGAAATTCCTCTATTGTAAATTACGGGGTTTATCCCAAATTATGAAATAAAATAATCGGGCATTTTCAGTTTTCACGATCCTGTTAAAATTTCCGCTGCAAAAATAAATAAATACCACTGGTTTCTGTCTCGCGGCTCCTGGACCGGGTAACACCGGGACGGGGGCCGTGACAATAACGGGGCACGTAGTGCCTGGCGGGCCGCGTAAGCCCCCTTCTCATCTTACGTGGGGCGCGACGGACCCCCTGAACAGCCCTATATATAGAATTCGTTGGCCACAATTCACAAATCATTCATAAATCTTTCCTCTCTCAAAATTCTGAATACTAGGCATAATTATCGGGTATAATACCCCGCTAATTAACGAAGTTCTACCCCGATGTAAGTATTATAACCCCGGTTACGTATTAGATACGCTGCCCGATTGATCCAGGGTTCCGTAACGGTTGTCGAGGTTCTGCCCGACGTAGTCGTTGGAATACCGTCTCGGGGAGGGTATTACTAATGTAAATATTGGGTTATTATACTAACATATGTGCATTTTTGTAAATTATAGATAATCACCAGGAAACCCTTACAGAAAACCTAAGACAACAATGTGAGTAATCTCCTTTTTGTAAATTATTTTTACAAAACCTTAAATGTTTTACAATGCGATTAAGCAGTGATTGAGTCTTTGTAGTTCTTCAATTACTGCCGGTATGTTGGGGTTTTGTATATAAAATGTGGAACACGTTACCATTGGACAAAGAGTTAGCCAATGTGTAATATGACCCACCAGTCAGGATTGACAATACTGAATGAGTAATTGAGTAGAAATAAACAATGTGATAGCTCTCAATACTGTTAATGAATAAAACTCTTCTTGATTAAACTTGGATTCACTCACCAGTATTTCCCACTGACAAAATATTTTAAACGCGTTCCAGGTAAAAAAAATGTGAAAGCCAACTAGAAGCCAGCTGGACAGCACTGAAGGCTTGGAAAAGTGGCTATAAAAGTTACCAAAATAAAAGAAGATGTTTTATTCAATAAAATAGGGATTTTCCCTATGAAAATGTTTGTAATGAAAACTTGGGTTTTATCCCAATATGTTTAATACTATAAAAGTGTGGTATTTACTCTGATAAATATTTCCTAACTACGGTCCTGATGAAATTTCCGCTGCCAAAATGATAAACAAAAATGATACCACCAAAACTGGTCTCGCGGTCGCCCGTTCCCGGGACAGATAGGGGGCGGGGGTTGCGACAGGTAAGGTTTTCCCCATTAGCATTATGTTGACGATCAGACATGATCTTCAAAAAAGAGAGATGGAAAGCAAGTGCTTAGAGTAGCGGTGGGCGCCAATGATGAAACAGTGGTTAACCAAGGGAGGTTAATTCACTGGTCTCGTCAAGTAGGGTTAATCACTTCTTTTCGAGGATCGGTGGCTGGATCGCCCGCTTGATCTGTCTCCTGCACAAGGAAACACATCGTGACTCGTAACAAGGAGGATAGGGTGGGGGGTGCTCCTTGTTACCACTCTCCGGCATGAGAATCAGTAATTTGCTTGAGAGCAAAGTGTGTGATAGTAGTATCAGTGAGAGAGTTTGATAAGCGATACCTCAAACCTGGTCTGGGATGGGTATATATATCCGAGGAGTGAAAGAGGGTAATTGAGTGGCTAGACTGATAACTCGCAGCCCTTTACAGATGTGTCAGGCTCGTCGGTCACGGAGGTGATGCCACGTCCCACTGCTGCTGTCAGGCGACCGTCATTGGTGCCACTTGCTGTTAAGGTGTTAGTCCCACTTTCTCTGTGGATAGGATGCAGTGCCAGGCCGCATCGCTACCCGCGGTAACTGCGGTCGTTTCCGCGTCCTTGCTTTGGCCAAGATGTGTACAGGATGCGGTGCTAGGCCGCATCGTCGCATGCGGTAACTGTTGTTGTTACCTAGATCCCATGTCGTGACGAAAATGTTCATAGGATGTGGTGTTAAACCGCATCGCTATGTATGACATCCATTTTAATACACAAGGTAAGTCTTCTCATCACTTAACCGATTGGATTCGATAGCTGCGTTCGTGCGTGCCCTCACGGACGCATATAAGTTCTTGCTTATTGGAGTATTTGATAAGTGTGATGGTCACTCGCGACTGCTTTGGTGCGAGATCTGGGACCATACCCCTTCAAATACTAAGTTCAGATTTTTAGTTCCTAACTAATCTTATCTATATGAGTCTACTTTTAACTTATAATACCTAAAAATATGCAACACAGCCTACTATGTATCTAGTCAAGTTGGTAAAGAATTCTTTTGAAACTGACTAATATTATCTATTACAATATAGTTGAACTTATAATTCCTAAAAATTTGCAACACAGTTTAGTATTTATCTAGTAAAGATTGTAAATTTCAGGAGTATTTTATTTTTATTACTTGTTACAAAAAATGTTTTTTAAAGAATTATTTTTTTATAAAAACAAAATGTTTTGTTTATAAATAAAGTAAACAAACTGTTTTACACATGTAAGGTTTTGTTTTTTAATAAAAAAATAATAATCAAATGACAAAAACATTAAAGATAAGTTGTTATTGTTGTAAAATAAGTTTATTTTGTTGGTTAAATGATAAAGTTTATATATTTATTATTTAAAGTTCATAACTTTTTTTAAATATGCACATGGTACTCTAACTATAAACTTTAAGTTTAAAATTTTTGTTTTTATAAAAATAAAAAGTAGTAGTTGACTCATAAGTACGTTTTACACCTTTAACTTTAATTGTTAAATTTCATTTTTATATATATAAAAAAATTTATATTTTTATAAAATTTTAAAAAAAGTTTTTATAAAAAATTAGGATGTTAAGAGTTTATATCTTTATTAACTTTATATCATAGTAAGTTCAGTTTTTTAGTTTAGCTTTAAAGTTTATTACTTTATTATTTTTTAATTAAGAAATACAAATTATTAGATTAATATCCAAGAATAACAGCAGTATTTTATAATTTCAGCTTGACTATATCTAACTTCAATATCTATTTATTGCAATTTTAGGATATTAACTTATATAAGTTCAGTTGACTTGAAACTTTAGGATACTAACTTTATTTTGAACTTTATTAATATGGTTGATAACTGCATTATATTAACACCAGAAATAAAGTTTATTCATACGTCTAGATCAAACATAACAAGTGAAAATGAAAAAAAAAACATAAAAACACTTAATAGATTTCATATTAGACTGCATGAAATCTGTTCCGTTTTTGAATTGACACTCGAGGTTTTTTTTTATCAGGTTTTCTAGTTTATGCTTGAATCGACAATATCTTCTAATTCCTCTTCTTTGTCATTATCCTCGGAATCGTCTAAATTAATAACCTTACTCCATTTCCATTCAAAGAGTCTCTTGGATGTCTTCCTTTGAGTCTCAAACTTCCGATCCTTAAAAAGGACAAAAATTGAATACAAAAGTTAAAAAAAGATTAAATAAACCTTAAAAATACATCTTCACTAAATTCACGTTGAAGATTAGACTTGTATGGACTAAACATTGCACCATAAGAAATAATATCAACACTTTTATCACAATCATCCTGCAATAAAACACACATATAATAACATAACGAACATGTTAATATGAAAAATATACGCAAAAATAATACTTAAAAACCAGCAAAATCAATACCTTAGAAGCTTGTTCAACAACTGGGTTGTTTAAATTGGCATGTTCATCATGCAACTGAATCTGAAAAATCAAATAAGTTAACATTCACATAAAAGTAAATAAAAGAAAACAATTATTTACTGCTGCAATATAACATAACTGACCTTAAAATTTTCAATCTCGCATGTTTGGTTTTTCGCAACAACTGAATTCAAAACTAGATCCATTTTTTAACTTTGTTTAGCAATAGATATATGGGTGTCCTACTATGTGTTTATAGTAGTAACTATAGAAGTGCATTAGGGTTTAATTTTAGATTTGCCACCCCTTTATTTAGGAAGTTTGTTGTGGTTAGTTTTAAGTTTTTATAAGATATATCTAGGTATAGATATTAGACAGTTTTAATAAAATAAAATGTGACACGTAATATCTTCATTTTATGTTACGGTACTTTTAATTCTTTTTGTTTTTGTTTGCATAGATGGAGCCCATCTTTGTAGATTAGGCGCATTAGATCACAAGTATTAATTACTTGTACATTAAAGCATTATCGACTTGTACCTTTTAATCCGTGCGTCAACATTGAACAAGACAAGTACCGAAACGTCGACAAAAATGTGTAGGTCGTCATGTTATCTTTGGATTTTTTTAAACCGTATAGTTCATAAGATATGTCAAGAATACGTAAAAAAATTATAAGTTTGTTGTGGATGGGTAAATTGTAACTAATTATCTATAATTTTGTTAAAATCTTAGGGATTTAAGTGTAATAAGTTTAGGGGCTAAAAAATAAATAATGTTTAAAAGGCTAAACTACCCTCATTTTAGGGGTCTTTCTATAAATAAAGTGGGGGAAAAATTTTTATTTTTTGGATATCTTAAAATACCTCTCTCTCATGCGTTATAATATAGTATAGAAATATATATAAGACCGTGTGTAGTGGGGCGTGATTTATAAAATTTTTTCAAAAAAAACGCCCTATAACGCCCCAGTAACCACTACACCCGGCGTTACCGGGCGTTATTTTTCAAAAAAAATGAATCTGGCGTGATTATTAAAACGCCATTTTGCAATTGTTGGAGCTTTGACTTATGTTGACCCACCAATGAGAAATCACTTTGTTTTTTTTTTTTTTTTTTTTTTTGTTTAAGGATTGAAAGGGGCATTATTTGGGCATTATTCCCACTACGCCACTTTTGCTATAATGCCCCATCGCTGACTAGGACGCCACGTGTCAGATAATGCCCCATGATGGGGGCATTATAACACATTACCACTACATATGGTCTAACACCTTAAAAAAGGCTCTTGGTGGATAAATGGCAACTTATGACATACTTTCTTGTTATCAAAGGAACAACTTTTCTTGCCTTGTCCTTTTGCTCGGCTGCCAATATACAGTTTGAATTCCAAGCCTGTTTTGTCGTAAGAGTGACGACTCCTTATTTGTTCTCTCATACAACCAATGAGAATAATGATCACGTCAGTGAATCACTATGCTAGGTTGTTTTATAGACATATCTAGTATATATATAGTATACCCTTTCTATTAATAATTACTTTATATAAGGCATTTGAATATACTTTAACTTATCTTAACTTCATCTAAATGACATATTAACTTTTTTTCCTTATTTCACTTTGTCTCACTCCAAGGAAATGATTTAATCTCATTAACTTCATCTAACCCTATCTTTTAGTGGTTTAAAAAAGAAATAATAATTAATTCAATATCTTAACATTGGGTTAACATGTTAACATATAACCCATTCAAAGCCCTTTAACACAAGAAAGGAATGATTTACAATTTAGTTAACATGTCATGTCATTGTTAACACTCTAGATGTTAGAGTACACCCTATGGTCTAATATAATCCGGTGATGAATTAAAAATCAATTACACCCTTCCAAGTTGTAATAAAGTGTGACCGTTTTTTTAAAACAAAAAATTCAAACAAATTAAATCATTTTCAATCCCCCTTCAAAATTAACTCTATATATTTTTTTTTTTTTGAACGGCGACTTTCTTTGTTAGTGACCTAATGTCACATCATCTAATCGGCGGCCCTAGCCAAGTCTGCCCAGGCTTACGTTGTCTTAACCGGGCCCGCGCTGGGTTGGCCAGACTTGGTTACGGCGTTCCCCGGGAAACCGTACTGCCTCCACACGAATTGCCTCGCTGAAGTAATAGCCGGATGAAAACCGGGGTGCGGCTCAAGATCGAACCCCCCTCGATGGGTTTATCACCATCATTGCCCAATATCCACCCAGTGTGACACAAGTGGGAATTGAACTTGAGTCTCCATTGAAAAACCCAAGTCTTCTACCACTAGGCCACTAATGGGGGATAACTCTCAATTTTCTTATCATCTCTAAAGAGAGAATATCACACATTGTTAATTAGGAAACTAAATATTTTTCTATTTCTATATAATTTTACCATGCAGCCCTAAAAGGTAGGGGTGTTCAAAAAAATTTGAATCCGAAACCGAATCCGAAATATCCGAAAATCCGTATCCGAATTATCTGAAAATTCGGATTCGGATGTGAATTCTAAAAAATTTCGGATATACGGATTATCCGAATCCGAAAACTTTAAAATTAAAAAAAAAATAGATTTATATAATATATTAATTGATTTAATTCCACCACCTAACTCCTAAAACCTTTTCACAGTTTCACAATTCACACGCACATTTCATCTTTTGAAAATTAGGGTTCCAACTATCACACAAACACAGCCGTCGTCACTTTCATCTTCGATCCGTCCTGGCGTCCTCTCCCTCGCTCGTCCTCTGCCATCTTCGATCCGTCAAGAGAACCTCCTCCACCTTCCATTACCGTAAGTTATTATCTATTTCTTTGTTCAATTAAGCCCATTATAAAATTAAAAATCTAACACTAATTGTTAATTATTGGTTAGATCGATGAGTTTGGTTATATTTTTAAGGTGATTTGTTGATTAATATGGTTCATATTTTAAGTTTTCTAGATATGCTTTCATCTATCGCATATAATATCTGTTTTCATATTCTAGATTTGTAGATTTGTTGATTTATTGTACATCTACTTTATTGCAAATACTTGTTATTGTTTATTAACAGGTTTGTATTTGTTATATAATATTTTTCTGGATATCCGTTTTGAAATCCGAATCCGAAATTTCGGATATCCGAAAATCGGATATCCAAAATTTCGGATTCAGATTCGGATGCCAATATTCAATATCCGAAATTTTCGGATATCCGAAAACCGGATTATCCGATCTTGAACACCCCTACTAAGACCATGTGTAGTGGTAGTGGGTTATAATGCCCCCACCATGGGGCATTATCCGACACGTGGCGTCCTAGTCAGCGATGGGGCATTATAGCAAAAGTGGTGTAGTGGGTATAATGCCCCATAATGCCCCATTCAATTATTAAAAAAAAAAAAAAAAGCAAACACACGAAATACATTCAAAAGTCAATGCATTTTCCAAAGTTGTCAGATATCCTCAAAAGGGATTGGTGCATAGCTCAAAAGTGGCCCACATGCAATTGCAACTTCGGCGTTTTAATTCAAACGCCCAAAACCAATTTTTCCAAAAATAACGCCCCAAAACGCCGGGTGTAATGGGGTGGGGGGCGTTTTTTTTCAATTTAAAAAAAAAAAAACGCCCCACTACACTACGGGTGGTCTAAAAGGCTAAAATTACCACTTTCACTCTCGTCAGGCGTCAGCAATGAACATGCAATGAGCCAATAAGCAACATCCATCTGCACTACTGGCCCTGCCTTTGGCAGTCAACACTCTCCAAAAAAGGTTTGGTTTTTTTTTCCTGAAGTTTTCATTTTTATGTTATATAACTTAGAAGCTTTCTTGTTGATGCAAAGAAGTTATTTTTTTTTGTGAGAACAGTGGCGGATCTAGAAAATCCGTCAAGCCGTAACGTTTTATAAATAAGCCGTAACGAAATCGAAAAAACTTCAAATTTTTCCAAAATTTACACTAATTTTTCCAAATTTTTCCGCGCCAAGCCGTAGCGGGCGTTGCCCCCCGGCATAAGATAGCTCCGCCCCTGTGTGAGAATATGAATCTTAATGTGAATATGAACTATGATAGTTTCGATTTAAATTTGGTTGTTGATACTTAGGGGAGGAGGGGTGGTTACTAGTGATAGAATTCTATCACTCTCAATATCCAATCAACTCATGCCATGTCATCAACCAATATTCTATCACTAGTGATAGAAATGTAGTGGGGGTGGTCACTAGTGATAGAAAATAGTTATTTAAAAATAGCTAACAAAAGTTGAGGGGCTAAATTTGAACTTTTCATCAAAGTTCTATTAGTTCAATTAGATAAACGACAAATGAAATCTCTGCAAAACAAACTTTTCAACGCGTGAAGGATTCAACGCGTTTCAAAAATCACGCGTGACCAACATGGAGGCGGCGGTGTGCGTGATGCCATCACTCGTGGCCGGGCGTCCATCACGGACCGCCCCGCCTGGCCTTAGACATTTTATTATTGGATTGAAACTTATTAGGCTTGACGGTGTGGGGGTCGTCCAGCCACGTCAAGCACCGACGACGCCCCCATACACCGCCCCGACAGGCCCGATGTCGTCCAAAACGTTGAGGGTAGGACGTTTGAGACGGGCACAAGAAGACAAACTTCTCCTCACACACACATATACATACAACTCGTATATATATATATATATATATATGACAAAGATTCGTTAGGAACCACCCTTTATTGCGAGAACCAGTGTGAACACAAACATTAATACCTAAAAAAATCTAAAAAACACCCAAAAAAAAAAAATTTAACTATTTTTTTTGTAAAAATCGCTATATTTTGTTTACAATAAAAAAAATAAAAAAAAAATTTCGAGTCACAGTTGTCCATGCACATGTGCATTTGTATCATTTCTTTGACAAATTCCGTAATTCATTACAAATATTAGACAATTGCACTTTCATTTACACTACCACGTGTAATACACTAATTTTTACGTTACCAATATTAGAAATACACATGTGCATCTATATGTATTAACATGAAATAAGGTGTGTTGGTACACTACTTTCTCCTTCATCTATCATTCTATCCATAATACACAAGCATGCACATGTGCATTTTTGTCATTTATTTGACAAATTCCGTAATTCATTACACATATTAGACAATTGCACTTTCATTTACACTACCATATGTAATACATTACTTTTTACATTACCAATATTAGAAATGCACATGTGCATTTATATGTATCAACATGAAATAAGGTGTTTTGGTACACTACTTTGAATGCACTTTCCCTTTCATCTATCATACCATCCATAATACACTACCATTACCTCCTACCATCCATAATACAATGTCATTACCTCCTACCATCCATAATACAATACCATTACCGATATTTTCACTTTATTACATGTATGTAAACACCATTTATACCATCCAATCAACATATTACATCATAAATTGACAACTATAACCAAACAATCAACCACTAGATATAACTAACCAAAAAACATGTATATGGGCCTACTTCTCCATTCAAAATCACAAACTTTTTGTACCAAAACACGTTATATCATGGTTATACCTAATGATGCACATGTGCATTTTAAATATTGGTAATGTAAAAGTAGTGTATTACGAATAGTATTGTAAATTAAAGTTCAATTGTCTATTCCTGATAACGTATTACCGAATTTGTCGAAGTAATGATACATATGCACATGTGCATAGATATCTGTTACTCGAAAAAAAAGTGTTTTTTTTAATGGTAACGAAATATAGCGATTTTTTGAAAAAAAAAAATTTTAAAAAAACAAATTTTTTGAGTGTTTTTTTGATTTTTTTTTTTTTGTGTTCACATTGGTTCTCGCGGTTCTCGCAATAATGGTGGTTCTCGCATGAACCTTACCCTATATATATATATACATATAGAGAAACGGGATCGGGAGAAAAACACTCAAAAGTGTGAGAATGGTGAGAACGCTTCCTGGCCCAACAGGTGTCACGCGGCTTAGAGAATGGCGGAGGGGTTTTTTTGTCCTTTCATCTTCTGCTTTTCCAGTTTTGCTTTTCCCAATATATTGTTTTAATTTTTGGTTTTAAAGATTTTTGGTGTTAACCAAATTCAATAATTTATGGCGTTTAATGGTTTCATTGTATCAACATTTTGGCGTTTATGGCGTTTATTCATTGATAGTACAGATACGCTTCTGTACACGGGGTCGTGGTAAACTAATGTAGACAAATTGCAATTAATGAAGAAAGAGAAGGAGGATGGACACGGGGCCGTGCCCGAGCTTCTGTTCAGGCTATAAATAGGGGTGCTTGGCTCATTTGCAAACCATCCCTTGGCACACCACCTCTCTCACACTTCACCCACCACCCGCCACCATCACAACACCATCATCCACCACCATCATCCATCATAGAGTGTGTGAGTAGTCACGGGATCCAAGATTGATCGTAAGAGTTCTTGACAATCAAAGGCCATGTTTGCCTAAGTCTCTTACATCACTTGGTGAAGACAAGTGTCTAGTGTAATAATTTTTATTTTTAATCTTTTCGCACTTTTTATTTGGTTATGTATTAATGACTTTAATAACTAGTTTCTCATGTTGAAGGTGATTCTTCCTTATCATTTGTCCGTGGTATCTTGGCATTATTTTACTGTCTATATAAAATAAAAGATTTTCACCATTCATATCTCCACGGTCTATATGGAGATATGTTGGCTACCTGGTCGGGGGTTAAGGGAATGGTTTGGTAAGAGTCTTGCCTTGTTCAGTGTATAGATCCTGCAAGGACCTGGGTCAAATTTAGTAGGACCTCCTTCAATACCCACCGGTATTGGATGGCGGGGGTCCAAACTCTTTGACCCCCTCATATGTAAGCTACTATTAAAACTTTAACCCGGCTACTTAGGACTGTATCCCTGCTGACTCAGACTACTTAGCCGAGGGTAACGTCACCTTCAAAAGAGGGGCCTACCACATTATGCATTAATAACTTAATTAATTATCTTTCAATAATCCAACCCTTTAGGATTGTATCTTTGCTGACTCAAATTACTGGGTTGAGGGTAACGTCACCTTCAAAAGAGAGGCCTACTACAATAACTAAGATAATCTCTTAAAAAGTGCAAAAGTGCCAAAATAATCAAAGGTTACACTAAACACGAGTCGGATCCAAGTGATTAATCTTGTCTATCTGTTTTTACTTTTATTTTTATTTTCAGCATTTTTAGTTTTTATTTTCTAGTTTAAAACATTTTTCTAAACTTTTGATTTGATTAGACGTTGAGGATAAACCGGTATTAAAAGCTCTTGTGTCCTTGGACGACCTCGGTATCTTGCCAACACTATACTACGCTCACGATAGGTGCACTTGCCCATATGTGTGTTTGGTGTTAGTAAAATATCGTGTTTTATAAATTTAAAACTTGACTAACGTGTAAAAAGGGCTAAAAATATACATAAAAAACCATAACACACCGCACGCATCAAGTTTTTGGCGCCGTTGCCGGGGACACAAGGATTTTAAGAAAGTTAGGAATCAACGACCTAATCGTTTTTTCTAATTTTTTCTGTTTTTTTTAGGATTTTCTTAATTTTTCAGTTTCTACAGAGCTCAGCACGTGCCGTGCCAGGTCGGACACGGGTCGTGCCCAGCATTGTTACTGGCAGTTTTTATTTTCTGAGTTACAGAGAGTTGAGCACGGGGCCGTGTCGGTGCAACACGGGGCCGTGTCAAACTCCCCAGTAACAGGGATCCAGAAAACAATCACTGTATCTCCGACCACGGGTCGTGTTCACCTGAGCACGGGGCCGTGGTGAAGCTTCTGACCAACGTTCTTCTTTGTCTTTATTGCAGGACTTGGAACCCAGGCGCCACATCTGAATTTTCCACGTAGTGTATGAGCTCCAGTTCTAGTAGAGACATAAAAGAACCCCTAGACGAACCCGAACGCTTTCTAAGAAGAAGACTAAAAGCTAAAAACCAAGAGAAAGTTTCGGGGGACCCATTTCCAATGGCGGACCAACGTACCCTCATGGATTACCTACGACCCACCGTAGGTAATCTCGGTGCCGCTATCAATGCACCAAATGTCGAAGCCAACAACTTCGAACTTCGGCCGCATTTGATACAAATGCTTCAAAACTCCACAACCTTCCATGGGCTTGTGGACGAGGATCCCCATCTACATATTACTAATTTCTTAGAAATATGTGATACCTTTCGGATCAATGGAGCATCAAACGATGCCATCCGCCTTCGAATGTTTCCATTTTCACTAAAAGACCGAGCTAAGGCTTGGCTTAATACCCTCCCGGTTGGCTCGGTAAACACCTGGGATGAACTAGCCCAAAAATTTCTATGTAAGTATTTCCCTCCTGCTAAAATGGCTAAATTAATGACTGAAATTAATACATATTCACAAGAGGATGGGGAATCCTTGTATGAAACTTGGGAAAGGTTCAAGGAGCTACTAAGAAAGTGTCCTCATCACGGTCTTGCGGTATGGCAACAAGTATGCACTTTCTATAATGGGTTGTTGCCACACACAAGACAAACACTTGACTCTAGCTCCGGGGGACTTTTAGGTAATCGTCTCCCAAATGAAATATATAATCAAATTGAGGAAATTGCTCAAACCAATTTTCAGTGGCACACTCCCCGAGGCAATAAATCTATTGACCCAGGCGCCCATAAGGTTGATGAAAGCACTTCCTTACAAGCCCAAATTGAGGCCCTTTCTTCAAAAATAAAAAAGCTTGAAATGGCAAAAACAGCCTCGGTCATGGCTTGTGAGGGGTGTGGTGGGCCACATGAAAATTGGAGTTGTATGAAAGAAATAGATTATCAAACAGAATCGTTAAACTACATTGATAATAGACCTAGGTCGTCGGGTCCTCCGACGGGTACCTACAACCAAGGATGGCGTAACCACCCTAACCTTCGTTGGAGAGAACCCGACAATGGTAGTAACCAACAAAATCTAAACCAATGAACAAACTTTCAACAACCAAGAATCGAGTCACAAAATTTCTCTCAACAACAAGGTGGACGAGAAAGGCTTAAAGATACTGTATCTCGCCTCATCTCCGACACCGAAAAGAAAAACTCGGATCGATTTCAACAATTGGAATCGAATTTTAGAAATCAACAAGCTAGTATTCAAAACATTGAAAAACAATTAAATCAAATAGCTCAGAATTTCTCCGAGAGACCACAAGGCGCGTTACCAAGTAATACCGAAACCAACCCAAAGGCGCAAGTACATTTCATCACATTGAGAAACCGAACCGTGGGTCCCGAGGAGGCTCCATTACCGCCCACTGAAAGAAGCCAATCTAGCCAAACCACAACTCCACCCACGCCCCAACAAGAGAAGGCTTCTCCACCAATTCAAGAGCCTACTAAGACTCCTCCGGGTCCATACCCCGATCGGTTAATTCGTCAAAAGACCGATGAGTAATTCGCAAAGTTCGAAAATTTACTAAAACAATTGCATGTTAATATTCCATTTATCGAAATCCTAACTCAAATGCCTAAATATTCAAAATTTATGAGGGACTTCCTCACTCATAAAAGGAAAATTGAATCATTGCAATTAGTTAATTTAGGCGAAGAATGCTCCGCCTTACTACTCAACAAACTCTCGCAAAAGAAGATTGACCCTGGAAGCTTCACAATTCCTTGCTCGATTGGGGAATCCCCCATTCGCAACGCACTAGCCGATCTCGGGGCTAGCATCAACCTCATGCCCACATCAATGTTCAACCGACTCGGCCTAGGAAAAATAAGCCCTACAAAAATAAGCATACAACTCGCCGATAGGTCCGTCAAATACCCACAAGGTGTCGCTGAAAATCTATTGGTCAAAGTCGACGAATTTGTCTTCCCAGCCGACTTTGTCATACTAGATATGGAGGAAGATACCGAAGTACCACTCATCTTAGGGAGGCCATTCCTAGCTACAACCCAAGCAGTGGTAGACATGAATAATGGAACACTAACATTGAGGATTGGGGACGAGGAAATGAAGTTTGGAGTTGGAAAAAGAGTAGAAGACGACGACCCGGTCAACTACATGAAGGTCATAGACTCAAGTTTGGATGATGCTCTCCGTCGGTGTAGCATGGGATGCAAAACATCCCACTTGGGTAACATATGACCAGGCTTTGGTTCTAGCCAAGGACCCTTATAAACGTGGCGCACCACGGAGGCATTCCACGAAACTATCCTTAGTTTAGTTTAGATTAATTTTTATGTTTTCTAGTTTAGTTTTAATTTTCAGGAATAAAACACACTCGGGATGGTGAAGGATACCAAGGGAAACTTGAACCAGCACCCAATGCACAAAAACAGAGCCACCCGAAAAAATTTCTTCATTACAACAACTTCAGAACGGGGCCGTGCTCGCCCAACACGCCCCGTGCACAACCATCTGCAGAAAATGCCCAGTTCAGATAACTAGACACGGGGCGTGCTCGCTGAACACGCCCCCGTGCCCAGGCTTCTGTTTCTTTTTACTAATTTCTGTTACTGGCGATCTGAACACGGGGCCGTGCCCGGACACCACGGGGCCGTGGCCAGACGCCCAGTAACATAATTTTTGCTTTTTCACACATTTTTACACATTCAATCAACCTAAAAACTTATTTTTGGGACACCTTGAGGACAATGTGTAATTTAAATGTGGGGGGAATGCTAAAACCTTGAATCTTGCAAGTCCTAATTACAAGCCTTACACAAAACTCTATTGGAACCGCTAATCATCCCAAATTTTTTCAAAAATTTTTCATTTTTTTTACTTGTCTAGGTTTAATTTGGGAATTTCAAATTCTAAAAAGGTTATATTTTTAGAAATTTACAACCGATAGCATCGTGATAAAAAGAACCAACATAAGAAAATTATGAAACGGCATGACAAGTTTAGTTAAAATTTGATTATATATACTTGATCACATAAAACCCATTCCCACAAAAAGTGAGTTTTGAGCCTTTATTGAGCATAAAAATACATATCTTTAAACTAAATGCTCATTTTTTGTTTCTTGTGTGAATAACCGTTTGGTTCTTACGACTCTAGAACTTGCCACGACGATACATTCCCGGTCCTTTCCAACTTAAACCCGAGTAAGAAAATGATGGAGGCATTAGGACTAACTTTTTTTATTTCTACACCATTATTTTTTTTTTTTTTTTACCACCTACCCAAAATCACCCTAGTTAACCCCTTTGAGCCTAAACCTTTTCATTTCTTAACCCAAAACAAAACACCCTTTTACCCACCAAAACTTTTTTTTTATTTTTAACAATTTGTTTTAGTAACAAGCTCGGTTTTTCTTATGACTTCCTTATAAAAAAAAAAATGATGATGATGAAGCAAAAAGAAATAAACAAACAAGTTAATCAAAAATAACTTTGTTTGAATAATGGCTTCATCAAAATAAAAAATTACAAAAATAAAAAGTCTTACGAAAACCGACGCTTTTTACGACTTTCGCCCTTTTAGTAACCACTAACCCAACCACCTACCTTTAACCCAAGCCTAACCCTTCACCCAAAAGTTATCTTAATATTTACAAAGGTGCATAGTTAAAAAGGAGGAGGACTGATTGCTTGACAAGCTTATGGTAGGAGTAAGTTCCATGCAGCTCTCGAGTGATTCACTAAAATACATCTTCGGCCGAGTGTTGAGTGATCCCCCGTGAGGTATGCGAACTTGTATATAAATGGAATTTTAAAAAGGCATGTTATGCCCTAATAAGTAATTTATCTTATGTAATGTTTTAAATAAATCATGACGAATAGGATTGTAAATAAATAAAAAATTAAAACTTAATAAAGAATCTTGGAAATCCCGACACTCTATGACAAGCCCAAAAACCTTCTCTTCTACTCATTCCATTTGGGAGTGTAAAGCCACATTATAAAGAGTTTTGCTTGAGGACAAGCAAAGATTCAAGTGTGGGGGTATTTGATGTGTGCAAAATGCAACATATAAATTACGTCAAATGTGGCATAAAACTAACCATTTTTTAGTACTAATGTTGGAAAAAGTATGTTTTTGTCTTCCTTTTGTATTTTCAGGATTAAATGAGCTCAAATGAACAAAAGAAGCAAAAAGGCAGCTAAATCTAACATAAATACAAGAAAAGGAATAAACGTGCATGCCCGACCCCCCGACAGCATCTTTCCAAGCAAAAATAAGAAGACAGAAGGCTGAACACGCCCCGTGCTCAGT
The DNA here is from genome assembly GCA_030545235.1 of Helianthus tuberosus. Taxonomy (NCBI): domain Eukaryota; kingdom Viridiplantae; phylum Streptophyta; class Magnoliopsida; order Asterales; family Asteraceae; genus Helianthus; species Helianthus tuberosus. The sequence goes on from JARYGA010001847.1 coordinate 21,540, forward strand.
GAGCACGGGGGGCGTGCCCAAGTGTCTGCAGAAAAGACAAAGCTGTAGAAGCTTCTATCACCCACCACGGGGGCGTGCCCATCGGACACGGGGCCGTGGTCAACTCTAAGATTCGCAGAATCTGGGGAAATCTTGATAGTACAGATACGCTTCTGCACACGGGGTCGTGCCCAGCGGACACGGGGGCGTGGTCAACTAATGCAGACAAACTGCAATTAATGAAGAAAGAGTAGGAGGATGGACACGGGGCCGTGTCCGAGCTTCTGTTCAGGCTATAAATAGGGGTGCTTGGCTCATTTGCAAACCATCCCTTGGCACACCACCTCTCTCACACTTCACCCACCACCCACCACCATCACAACACCATCATCCACCACCATCATCCATCATAGAGTGTGTGAGTAGTCTCGGGATCCAAGATTGATCGTAAGAGTTCTTGACAATCAAAGGCCATGTTTTCCTAAGTCTCTTACATCACTTGGTGAAGACAAGTGTCTAGTGTAATACTTTTTATTTTTAATATTTTCGCACTTTTTATTTGGTTATGCATTAATGACTTTAATAACTAGTTTCTAATGTTTAAGGTGATTCTTCCTTATCATTTGTCCGTGGTGTCTTGGCATTATTTTACTGTCTATATAAAATAAAAGATTTTCACCATTCATATCTCCACGGTCTATATGGAGATATGTTGGCTACCTGGTCGGGGGTTAAGGGAATGGTTTGGTAAGAGTCTTGCCTTGTTCAGTGTATAGATCCTGCAAGGACCTGGGTCAAATTTAGTAGGACCTCCTTCAATACCCACCGGTATTGGATGGCGGGGGTCCAAACTCTTTGATCCCCTCATATGTAAGCTACTATTAAAACTTTAACCCGGCTACTTAGGACTGTATCCCTGCTGACTCAGACTACTTAGCCGAGGGTAACGTCACCTTCAAAAGATGGGCCTACCACATTATGCATTAATAACTTAATTAATTATCTTTCAATAATCCAACCCTTTAGGATTGTATCCTTGCTGACTTAAACTACTGGGTTGAGGGTAACGTCACCTTCAAAAGAGGGGCCTACTACAATAACTAAGATAATCTCTTAAAAAGTGCAAAAGTGCGGAAATAATCAAAGGTTACACTAAACACGAGTCGGATCCAAGTGATTCATCTTGTCTATCTGTTTTTACTTTTATTTTTATTTTCAGCATTTTTAGTTTTTATTTTCTAGTTTAAAACATTTTTCTAAACTTTTGATTTGATTAGACGTTGAGGATAAACCGGTATTAAAAGCTCTTGTGTCCTTGGACGACCTCGATATCTTGCCAACACTATACTACGCTCACGATGGGTGCACTTGCCCATATGTGTGTTTGGTGTTAGTAAAATATCGTGTTTTATAAATTTAAAACTTGACTAACGTGTAAAAAGGGCTAAAAATATAAATAAAAAACCATAACACACTGCACGCATCATTTGGCGTTTGGGTTATCTTGGCGTTTTACAATTGTTGGATTATATTTCAGCCACAGTAAAAAAAAATACAAGTGAAGAAAATAAATTAAAAATCCTAATCGGATCTCTCTTCACAATATTCACTGTCATCAGTCTCTCTGTTCTTTAATACTACAAGAACTGACACCAAAATATGGCATTTTATGTAAAACTTAACAAACCCATCGGTTTGATTATTTTGCCTGCTCGTCTGTTGAAGTGGCTTTTTTTGTGGATGTTTGGGGACATAGATCTATGACGTGTGGGTGGGTTTTTCGCTTTTTCTTCATGCTGATCTTCATCTTTATCATCATCCCACTCTTCAGTGTCATTGATCTCTTCTCCTCATCCAAGCCTTCTTCAAGAACAAAAAAAAATACAAAATGCCATATGACTGGCATTAATATCTTTTTCTTGAATTTTTGTCCATCTCATGCAGCAAAATCTTACTGAGTTACTTGCCTCCCCTAACAATTCTTTAAGTGAAACTTGACGAATAATGTGACACCCCAGGAAAACCAGTAATCTTCGCAAACCTGCTCGGGGAGCCGCGATACGATACAGGTAAACAACGTCACACCACTAGCTTCCTCAGTAACCGCATGCTAAATTTCGGGACGAAATTTCTTTCAAGTTGGGGATAATGTGACAACTCGAGTTTCTGACTTTCACTTTCGCATTTAATGCACGTTGACTTTGACTGTTTAGTTATTGACTTGTCTGACTTGTAACTGTACACTTCGGGTTATAATAAAACGTATTGTGTTGGCATGATTATGTGTTTGGTTGTTAAACTTAAGACTTGTTAGAAACTCAAAACTGTTACCACATCATTCACACCCGGTGAAACAGAGGTTGATTCGCCAAGAACATCTCCATGAAACAGGATCCGTTTCGTCAACCTCACCTCGATGAAACAGGGTGTTTCGCCGAGCCCAGTTTCACCGAAGCCCATTACGGGCCCAGAACGTTATTTCGTATATATAAGTGGTACTAGGGTTATTCATCGACACTTTTTGCAAACCAGAAAAACCTAGAAGCACTGTGTCGGCAATCTAGGAACAACCAGAGACCTGTTATCAATTCCATTGTTGTTTCGGTTAGTACCTCGTAACTTCTTGATTAATCGCTCATCCATGTGATGTGTATTATGTAAATCGATGATTAGGGTTGCTAATTTATATTTTATGAAACGGTTATGAATATATGTGCATGATGTTCTTGATTTCGATATACATGGTTAATCAGATGCGTAACTCTATGTGAAACTTAATACGATCGAATACTCGGTTTTAGATGTTGCTAAGGTGATCTGGTTCTGAATGCACGTTAGCATCTTGATAAGGCTCGATGATGTGATGTTTTATGTTAATTGATTCGTGTACGCATAACCTAGGGTTCATGCTAGACGTTAAGAACTGTGATGCTTATGTTATGATGATGCGATGATGAATTCTGTGAACGAATCATTTCTGCATGATTGATGATTTGCTGATGACGGCTGATAGCATGATTAGGGTTTCTGTGTTATTGCGTAACTGATGTCACTGATTTCCACGTAACTGACCTTCGATGAAACAGACATCTTAGACGAAACACAGGTGACGGTGAAACAGAATGTGTTTCACCGAGACCCTGAACGATGAAACAGAATGTGTTTCGTCAATATATGTGTTTCACCGATATGTGTTTCACCGATTTGTGTTTCACCGATATGTGTTTCACCAAATGTGTAATCAGCACAGTAACCTACTTTAATTCTGTTTAGAAGTTAACCGGGTTAGTTAACTGCTGTTAAGTGTAACCATCTTGTGTCTGATCTCAAATACGTGCTATGTGCTACTTGTTTATCACTGTGTGTTTATATGTGAACACAAACTGATTATGTATACGTGCGTACTATAGGACGTGATTGATTAATTGAGTACATACTTAGCATACCGAGCAAACCCAAGGTGAGTTCACACTCTTACCAAGGCATGAGATTCCCGGGGTTGGGAATGGGTTGAATGTTTCTTATACTTACATGATTAATGGAATTATTCCTCGGGAGGGGAAGGTTATTAGTAGATACTGCTAGACTAGTGATACATATACTCTCTCTTCGCAAACACGCCGGGATTGGCCGCGATAATAGAACAATCTTCGCAAGCATGCCTAGAATGGCCGCGAACTATACTTTAATCTTCGCAAACATGCCGGGTGGGCCGCGATACAAATATACCTAGTCTAGAAAACATGGAAAACCCCCACTAAACTTCGCAAACATGCCTGGAGGGCCGCGATACCATTTCATACATTACATGATTACTAAACGAGCTTACGAATTACAATACGAACACTATAACTGAATAACCAACTGTGAACTCGCTCAACTAGTTGTTGACTCTCTATTGCATGCCTTGCAGGACCTTAGGTACATTTGGAGCTTGCACGGGAGGCGCGGTCGTTGTGGGCACGGATTGTGGATCTTATGTTGAAACATTAAACATCGGAACTTATTACTTACGTTGGGTTTACATTTTATGCTTCCGCTATACACTTGACATGTTTTGTTGGACACCTATCATATCTTTTGGTTTAAATTACTCTATCACTTATTATGTTTAATATGATTGGTGGATTGATCCTGGTCAGTCACGCCTCCAAGCGGTGATACTCCGCGTGTGGATTTTGAGGGTGTGACAAATAACAATACTGAATATCCAAGAAAGAATATTAGCCATCTTTGATTTTTTTAGCGTTTTACAGTGAGTGGTATTTTAGTAGTATTGGCGTTTGTTTTTTTGGTTTGATCAAATGGAAGTTGCTGAGATGTATCATTTTATAGGATCTCTTTTTGGTGCCTAAGTTAGGCGGTGCGTTGTTATAATAAAGTATTCGTCTTTTTAGTTATTGTTTGTAATTATTGTTTTTGACAAGCTTTATCTCTGAAGTCTGTAACACGTCCCATCTTTCAAGTTTGGCGTTTTAGATTCTAATATAATAAATTTTCCCTATCTTCAGTTTTTCTGATTTGAAGTTACTGTTTCTAGTTACATTTTCAAGTTTTTTTTTGGGTTTTTTTATAATACTTTTTCAAACTAATTTTATTATAGTTGGGAGTTTTTAGTGGCGTTTAACGGGATGATATTGTTTAAACAAGCATTTTGGCTGTTTTGGCGTTTTTATTATATATGCCGTTTTTATTATACAACAATCAACTAATAAGGAAAATAAAAAAAAGAATACATAAAAAAAGTTTTTTTATAATACTTGTGCAAAGTAATTTTATGATGGTTTGATAAACGCCAAAGGTGTAAGACATTTGCCTTTTTGGCGTTTTTATTAGATATGGCGTTGTTTATTAAATAACAATCATCTGAAAAAGAAAATTAAACAAAATAAATATTGATCTTCAAATCTTCACTGTCAACAGTCTCTTTCTTCTTTTGAAGCATCTTCACTGGCTGTTTCGACTTTCGTTTGAAATCAACCTTTTTTTCTATAATTTTTGTCTATCTCAAGCAGCAAAATGTTATTGAGTTTACACCCTTTCAGCCAAAATGTTATCTTTTTTGGCGTTTTACCGAGAAAAAGAACGCCACAAAATAAACCATCTTAAAACTGTAAATTTGATCATGCTAAAATCAATAAAGTGTTGTTGTATGGTGTTTGATAACATTGTTAATCCTCAGTTAAGAAAGATAACTGACAATGTTGTCCACACCATACAACAACACTTTATTGAGAGCAACATATTTGATGTTTGGGTTTTCTGGAGTTTATCAGTCGAATGGTATATATTAAATATGGCGTTTGGGGTTTTTGTTTGTGTTTTTTAATTGAAGGTCTGAGTTGTTGTATATATAGGATTTTTTTGGCGGTTTTTTAGGCGGGATTTTACTATAATTAAGTTTGGCGTTTTATATCTAATGGCGTTTTTAGCAGTATGCTGTGTGATTTTTGTTTTGGCGTTTTATTTTCATGAGGTGGCGTTTTATTTGGAGTAGTCAAAATACGCTTTTACCCTTAATGAAGCGCGTCCACGTAATAAAATTGATGTTATTTACAAAAATGCCACTGCGCCAATCTAGTCCATAGCGTTCTCACCGTTCTCACACTTTCTACCGTTTTCTCTAAATCCCGACCCTATATATACACACACACATATATATATATATATATATAGGGTAAGGATAAATTGAAAACCCCCTTGAGTTAAAGAAACCGTGAAAACCCAATAATAGCTACTGATTAATAAGATGGATGGTTCTGATCATTTTTGTTGTACACCTTTATTGCTTTTTAATATAATAATAATAATAATTGAGAGTACAATTAAGGGTATTTTCGGGTATCATGTGTTAAAATTATGAATGTTGGGAAAATTGAAATTGCATGTGTCAGATGTTTTGTTTCTTTTGATGTAATTCTCCTTTTTTCATTTTTTTATATACATTAGATCTTTTGTTTCTTTTTTATATACATTTGTATTTGTGTTAAATAAAAATGTAACATACATTTTTTAATTATCAATATACGTCACATTTGTAATAACACACTTTATTTCTGTAACATAAAATATTACATAGAAACGTAACATATAATTTTTACATGATCAAATGTTACATACAAACGTAACATATAATTTTTATATGATCAATTTTACGTCACATATGTGACAACCACTTTTTTTGTAACACTTTGTTTCTGTAACAGACACTTTATTTTTATAATAATCTCGAAAAAAAATGACAACACACTTTATTTTTACAATAATCTAAAAAAGTGTAACAATGCACTTTATTTTCTGTAACAGGCATTATTTCTGTAACACAAAAAAATGTAACAGACATTTTTGCTTTGATTGATTGTTATATTTCTAACACAAAAAAAATGTAATAACATACTTTGTTTCTGTAACAGTCACTTTATTTTTACAATAATCTGGAAAAAAAATGTACCAACACACTTTATTTTTACAACAATCTAAAAAAGTGTAACAATGCACTTTATTTTCAGTAACATACATTATTTATGTAACACGAAAAAATATAACATGCATTTTTTTCTTTGATTGTTACATTTCGTAACTAAGACGCAAAGAATTGTTAAGAGAATTGTTACATCAAAAATAAACTTCATTAACAATAATCCAACATAACTAAGGTAACTAGCAATGTTACAAAAGGTATATAAAAAATATAACTTCATTAACAAATATCCAACAACAATAGATTTTTTAGATTCAATCATAAAATCAGTAATAAAAAACAATATATCCAGAAAACAAGAACTTAATAACATTCATCTTCTTAAACAAGAAAATAAAAAAAAAAGTTGCAGATCTACAAAAAAATAATAAAATAAAAAATGAAGATATACAAAACACAAAAAATTGCAAATTTGGAGGACCTTTTAGATCTAGAACACAAAAAAATTGCAAATCTGAAAATTACAAAAAAAGTGAAGATCTACAAAACACAAAAAAATGAAGATCTACAAAAACAGAAACATACTTATGGATCTGGAGGATCTTTTAGATCTGGAACATCATGTTCAACATCAAACATCTTTTGAATCATCTTCAACATCGAACCGTCATCTGAAACATCATCTTCAACATCGAACATCTTCAACCGGATCTGGAGCATCTTTTGGATCTGGTAGCAACTTCCCGGAGCATCTTCAACCGGAGCATCTGGAGCATCTTTTTTTATTCGGAGTATTTTTTTGTTCGGAGCATCTGGAGTTTTGGTGGTTTATTATGAAGGATTTTGATAAGAAAAAGTTTTTTTTTTTTTTTTTTGTTTTAGATCTTAGGTCTGGAAAATGATTATCCAGAGAGAGAGAGAGAGAGAGAGAGAGAGAGAGAGAGAGAGAGAGAGAGAGAGAGAGAAGTGTGTGGGATGAGGTAGAGAAATGTGAGGGTGATGAAGGTTAATGGGATATCAACACAAAAGCTTCTCCATGTCTAGTGCAAAATTCCAAAATTACCCTTTATCTCATATTTTACATAAATGACGTGGATGTTTCTAGTCCACACAATTGAGTTTTTTGGGTTTTCTTAACTAGGTTGAGTTTTCTCATTATAATTAGCCTATATATATAGGATTAGGTTCAAGAGTGAACACTAGTGTAGCTTGCGAACTGAGTGAACTAATCCTGGCCATACACGTGTGTAGAGATCAATGGCCAGGATTTGATGTTGAAATACACTAGTGTATTTTACGATTTGATGATGAGATCCTGGTCATACACGTGTGTAGTTCAATGGCCAGGATTTGTTCACTCAGTTCGCAAATACACTAGTGTTCATTCTAGTAGAACCCCACCCTATATATATATATATATATATATATATATATATATATATATATATATATATTAGTCTCATCCTCCATTTCCTTAGTTTCATCCCTGTTTGCAACATCCTCACACCCATCCTACGTGGCGTTTATATGGAGGGTTATCCTCCAAAGATGAGCCTCTCCCATACCGTATAGCCTTATTAGATTACTACTTACCCAATTTATTTAGCGCATTTATTAGGGTTTATTGTTGTAAGAATGTTGTATTTCTATCCTTTAGAATGTATATCTTAGTTTGTTTTAATAAGGAAAGATTGAAAATTAAAAGCACATTTTTTTTTTTCCTTTTAAACGGGGAATTTCTTTTTTCTTGCCTTCGTCGTCTCTGTGGGTTACGAAGTTAAAAACCAAATATTAATTACATTTGATGGAATTAGCACTGGACTGGTTTAGCTTAATTAGGTTTTTTTATTTGTTTGAAGCTAACTCTTTACCGTGCTTAGCTTGTTGGGGATTCAAATTAGACTAAAATGTATTTAATAATGCTATAGGGATTCAAAGTGGCTAAACTACTTTGAACGGCTATATAAACCACACCTTTTTTTCTGAACGACTAATTTTTCCACTTAAATACTTACATCTCGGAAGAATTGAACCTTGTTCTCTCCATAAGAGCACCCGTAGTGGGGCGTTTTTAAAAAAAAAAATAAAAAAAAACGCCCGGAAACGCCCCTCCCCCCATTACATCAAGCGTTTTTGGGCGTTATAATTTGGAATCTTGCATTCAGGCGTGTTTAATAAAACGCTGAAGGGATGAAATTGAACATGCATGTGGCCAATGAGATTGGTCCAAGTAAGGGGCCTTTTTTTTTTTAATCTTCAACCCTTTGACCAGCCAATCACCTTTGTTTCCTTTTTTTTTTTTTAATGATTGAATGGGGGTTATTGGCATAATGCCCCACTACGCCACTTTTGCTATAATGCCCCAACGCTGACTAGGATGCCACGTGTCAGATAATGCCCCATGGTGGAGGCATTGTAAGTTGTTACCACTACACATGGTCTAAGAAATAATTTTCTTGACCACTAGGCTATAGCCTAAGTGGCTAAACCACACCCCTTTTGTAGCCCTATCAACAACATTCAATCTAATACAAATTCCCTACTTTATTTAATCCCTATAGCCTATAGGTAGTAAACATACCAAAGTCGAATAATTATGACTCGTTGATAAATATCTTGTCTAACATGGTTAGCTGCTTTTTTCCATTGTATCTTCATATATTTAAAAAAATATATAGAAGTGTTTTTTACATTTTATCTTAGAATACGACAAACTAATAACAATTGTATATCACTGGGATTATACTTTTTCGATCTATTGTGTCTTGTAAATTTCTTGCTGGGGAAAATAATGAAAGAGGAGCTAGATTCACACAATAAGAGTTATACTTTTTCGATCTATTGTGTCTTGTAAATTTCTATTAGTGATCTTTTTGTACTGTCAGCTAGCTAGTCTTTGGAGTTATAGAATCTCATTGTTGTTAGGTTATACGTAGTGGGGCGGTATGCCCAAGCATAGCGCCGGGCACACCGCCACGAGGGGCGCCATCAATCGGATTTTTGGGGGAGGCGCGATGTCTATAGCGCGGTTATGAAATGTTATTTAATAATTTTGACCGTTACAAAACGGTCATATTCAATAAAAAAAAAATCGATTTTTTTATTTTCACACTATAAATAACTCCCAACTCTTCCATTTTTTTAACAAATCATACTCAAATACCCTCTCATTCTCTATATATTTTTTAAAAAGTTTTGAAGCTACTCCCACCCTATTAAAAAAAATGGGTTCCCCGTCGGAAGACTCGTTCACCGATATTTACCGAAGATTTTTTTCACCCGAAGAAGACGCGGAGGAGGAAGAAGCGGTTACGAGTGTGTGTACTTTTATGATACAAGCACTTGAGCATGTTCGGCCTACTCCCCCTCCACGACCCATCTTGCGGCGCACCTATATCTTGCGAGATCGTGAAGCCGCGAACGAGCGTTTGATGAGAGACTATTTTGATGCGACACCGGTTCACGGACCCAATGTTTTTAGACGGCGTTTTCGTATGAGCCAAATGTTATTTTTGCGCATTTCTAATGATTTGGAAAATAAGTATGATTTCTTTAAGCAAAGAATGGACGCGCGAGGATATTTAGGCTTCACCTCAATTCAAAAGGTCACATCCGCGTTACGCATATTAGCATACGGAAACACGTACGACATCAACGACGAGTACTTGAAGATGGCGGAGAAAACAACCCGAGATTGCTTGGAACATTTTTGCTATGGTATTTTTTATTGACTTTTATTTATTTACTTACTTTTATATATTGATTTTTTAGTAGCTTACTAGTAAAACTTTTATATATTAAATTATATTTTAGGTATATGCCAGTTATATGGAAAACGTTATTTGAGAAATCCCACTTGGAACGACCTTCAACAAATATATGAGGTGCATCTAGAAAAGCATGGAATACCCGGCATGATTGGTAGCTTGGATTGTCGTCAATGGCGTTGGTATAATTGTCCAACCGCATGGCGAGGTCAACATACACGGGGTGATCAAAAAGGGCCAACTATGGTATTACAAGCTGTTGCGTCATACGACCTTTGGGTTTGGTAGGCCTTCTTTGGTGTAGCCGGGTGTTTTAACGATATTAATACGTTAGAGGTTTCACCATTAATAGAGAGCTACATTTCTGGAACTATACCAAAGGCCGGTTTTCATGCGAACGGGAACGACTACGAGCATGGCTACTATTTGGGCGATGGTATATACCCGGAGTATTCGATTATTGTTAAAACGTTTTCTGAAACGTTCGATGAGAAAAGAAATTATTTTAAAAAATTACAAGAGTCTTCAAGAAAACGAAGAGGAAGAGGAAGAAGGAGAGAACGAAAATGAAGCCGAAGATTAATCTTTGAAGTGTTGTTTTTTTATTTTTTTAGTCCAACTTTTTTTTTTTTGGAACCGTTTTTTTTTATCTTACTGTAATGTTTTTTTTTAGTGTAATGTTTTTATTTTTATTTTAGTGTAATGTTTTTTAATTTAATGAAATGAATTTTAATTTTATAAACTTAGAAAATAATTATAAAAAATTAGAAATTAATAATTGAGTAATGATTAGGCGGGGGCTTTATGACTACGGGCTTAAATGCATAACGCCTCATAACGCCCACCCGCACACGTGGCGCGCCACGTGTCGCATAACGCCCACAAAGGGGCGTTATGACTACGCATGGCCTTAGAAAGAAAAGTCTTTTAAAAGGAATTTACTCTAGATGTATTTGCACTTTATTTTTTTAATTTAGTTTACTTAAGCCCTTATACACATGCATTATCTAAATATTCAAAGTATATATTACACTAGCTCAATCATATGATCATTTCAAAATTACACTAATACCATGTACGTTTGTATATAGTCATGCTTCTAAACACCTTACCATACATATTTTGGTTCAAATAATTATACCGATATATCCTTATCACCGCCTTATGCCTCAAAACCACATATTTTGGTTCAAATAATCACGTAAATATATAGTCATGCTTCTAAACACCTTACCATACACTTTATAGCACATATATACTCCCCGGGGAACTAACTAGAAAACCCTTAATAAAACATCAATACCAAATACTTCACGACCATTTATTACCCATGTTAACAAATTACACACATACATAACGTTGTGTAAGATACTACATTCAAATATGAACCATTTATACATACGTGGTATGATACATTCCAAGCAAAAATGACCACGTAACATTCGCTATGACCCCTTATAGCCAAATATCACTTAGTACTAAAACCGATACACGCAAAAATGAATCATTAAGACCAATTATTGCACATTATAATCAAATATAACTTAAAAAAAAGCCATTGCCCTCAAATATGACATGTTTCTACACATTATTTATCAATGCATTTAAATAATGCGTTAATACTCTTTTATCATATGAAATTGTACAACTTTTCTACTAAAAATACTCGAATGTCATCATCTCTTCATGTGGATACGAACTACGGTACTCGGCCTTGAAGATGCATCCACCAACGCAACATAAAGGTCAACGATCTTGCTAGTCCCATAGAATCTACATTTTTTTGCCCTAGTAGTTCATGACCACAATTCCTTATCAATTTCTTGGTGTAAGCTAATATCTTCTCTATTCTTCTCAATAACATATCCGTTGTATGTATGATGTGATAGGAAAAAAAAGAAAAAAAGTACTTTAGCTTTATATAAGTAAGTATAAAAACGTACGATTACAACAAAGTAACGAGACTTGTATAAACTCTACCTGCCCTCGAGTCAACACAAGTCACATTATACTCCTGAACAGTCTCTTCCAAATCGTCGACTTTTTTTGAGTCGTCTACTTCCTACCTACTAAACCCTGGCAGTCTATCTACGGGTGTCGACCCTTTTTTATGCATGTGTTTGCATCCATAACTCACAATGGGCCATAGTGGGTCATAATGAGTCATAATGGGTCATTACAAGTTATAATGGACTATAAGAAGCATTAATGGGTCTTACACACTCTTAGTTTGTCTATGAATCACCACCATTAACAATGATGCATCGCAATCAATCGTTATTTTGGTCTGCATTGACTATGTTTGAACATGAATCACAATATGACCTGCATTGACTATGTTTGGCATAACGTACCATATTATGCAATAAGTCATAAGGAGTCATTATAAGCCATAATGATCCTTAATGAGTCTTAACGGATCATATACATACATATTTGACTATGATTTTCTATCTTTTACCATTATTCACTTAAATATTACTGACTTAGATTTACTATGTTTAACCATAAATCATGCACGTTGATTGACCAAGTTTGGTTGACAATGATTATGTTTAACATAACATGTTGTTACGTCATAAGTGCCATACTGGGTGGTAATAAGTCATAATGAATAATTATAATTCATAACAGTCCAAAAGAAGTCTATATAGGTCATACATACTCATGTTTGACTACGAATCATTATGTTTAACTAGGACACACCACCATTGACCATTATTTAACCTACACAGACTATGTGATGGCCATGAATCAGTGTGATTTACTAGTTTGGCATACATTGACTATGTTAGACCTAACATGTCATAAGTATCGTAATGGATCGTAATGAATCATAATGGGCAATACACACCCATGTTTGGCTATGAATCCTTATACTTGATCATGATTCACTGTGATTGGTCGTTTTTTGACCTACATTGGCTATGATATGCCAAAATTGGCATTGTTTAACCAATTTTGACTTTCATAACCAATCTGATTTTTATTGACAAAGATGTACTAAGTTATAGTGGGTGGTCTTATTAAGCCCCAAGAGTCATAATAGCTCTTAGTGTGGCAAGATTGATATTACTAGGTAAGATTATATCATAACTGTTAAATTACATCCACAATTTTCCATGATTGACCATATAACACCTCGTAAAATCACGACCAATATAATGAAGACACGTCATGAGCTTTAAACGTGTAATGGATTGAATATGAGGAACTAAAGTTGACAAACAAAGAAAGTATGTGTGTAAAAGGATTCAAAGTGTCAACATTGGATAATTATACCTTTCAACAACCCTACACGATGTTTATACCCTTAAACGAATGAATTATGAATCATACGAAGCCGTTTGTGGAAGAAAGTGAAAGTTTACAAACCGCAAGGGTTAAAAGTGTCAACATGTTTAATTTATACCTCTGAGTGACCTTTTAGCGAACCCGAAGCTTTGTAACAATTAATTATGCTCCGAAGAATGAGTGATAAAATTTCACAAGGTTTCGTTATCGTATGAGAAAGATACGCTAACATTCGTAAGTGAGGGGTTAAAAGCGTCAACGTTGAAATTTAAGACTTTTCAGTGATCGTATAAATATCCGGGGACTTAACAAAGTTGGTTTATGACTTAGAGTCCTTAAAAGTCAAGTTAGAGAGTTAAAAGTGCAATAAAACAAGTTAAAATCAAGTTTAGAAGGACCAGGGACCTAAATTGCAATTATTGAAACTTTGTTGACCGGACATGACTTTCACACGGGCTGCGTTAGGCCTTTGCCTTGGCTTACGCGGGCCGCCTACAACTGCCAGCGACAGAAAACAAACACAGGTGCCAGTTTCAGCCTGTTGCACCGCCTTTGAAGCCTTGTTTTACATTACAGGGGCTGCTCCAATGGTTTTTCATGCATAGGGACACTTGTGATGCATCAGGGATCATGTGTAGGATTTGTTGGCATGATATTGTTCAATTAAAAGTCATATATAAGAACATCTTGTTGCAACATTTTGGGCACTCACTTGAAAACATTCATAACTCAATTTCTGGAGTCTCCTGGAGCTCAAGACCATTCCCTAGGGATCATTAGTCGTACTAAGTACTTCAGTAAGCATCCTTAACCTCTCTTAATTCAGTTTTAATTAGTTTAATGGACCAAAGTCAAACCTTCGTAATTAAGGTTTGACTTAGTGATTAATCACTAATGGCCCAGTCAATTCTCGAATTGAAAGTACCTATGAGTTGGTAATTATGTGGGTAATAAACCATTATAAGGGCACCCTCTGATTCCCACTCTAACTAGGTCAATTGTCGGGTCAAACTTGATTGTAAAAAGTCCACAGAAAGCTAAATTTCAAATAAACACATAATTAACAATGTAGAAGCCATGGAACCTGTTTTATCACTCATATAACTTGGTAATTAATGTAAGAACATGTCTAAACATGTTCAACCCGACCATTTTCAGTTTAAGCTCGGTTCGGAAGCGAAAGTCGCAAAAGTAGACTTTTGCTTTGACTTTCAATTCTGACCCAATGTTGCATATTTTAGAAATGCCTTAGAGCTCTATTAGGACCAGGTTATAGGTTAGTGTAACCCTCTAAGGTTATACAACTTGGTTCATTAGTTATCCGATTCATGTGCATGTTTCCGTTATATGCCTAAATGTTGACCATAATGCCCTTTTGACCTTAAAACGAGATTTTTGAAAACGTGAGAGGAAAAAAACCTTTATTACTGATTTATAGACTTATCCTAAAAATTTGACATTAGTTTGAGGTCTAGATTAAGAGTTATGCTCAAAAGCGTAATTAGAAAGCTTTTTATTTATTAAACGGCGTAATTAGCATGAAGCCTATTTAAACTCAAATCTTGACACCAAAATTTTTACCCACTAATGTAATATAATATTTTGGGATTTATGAAGATTTTTATTTATTTTTAAGCTGAGCATAACATAGGGTTCTTGCTTTAATTCGGTAATTGTCGGTTATGCCATTTTCTTGAATAAAATGAGTTTTACATAATATTTTGATACCAAACTTTTTGCTACTGATTTTATATGATAAATAAAAATATTTTGAACTTTATAAACTGATCAAAAACTCAGATTTCCTATTTAAACCCGAAAATCGCTTAAAACTGCATTTTTACGCGTTTTAAGCGCATAGTATGGGTTAAAACTATTTTTGGCATATGAAACTTAATACCTACTGATGTTTTAAGTAAATTTTTATAATTAAACAGTAAGCCAAAGTTTTAAACTCAGATTTCCAGATTTGACCTTTAAAGCTTATGTGAAATTACCAAAATGCCCCTACGGTGCATAGTTTGGTTATAAAAGATAAATTTCACATATATTCAATACCCTACTATTATGACTTATAAAAATAAATATTTTTACTGATTATATCAGACCTGAAACTCAGATTAATATTTAAACTCTTTTATAAACTTTAAAATGACCAAAATACCCATACAGGGCATTATTTGAGTTTAAATCCATTTTGGGCATAATGAAATGTATCCTACTGATATCACAACATATTTAAGGCATATTAACTTAGGAAACCTGTTCATGACTCATTTATTTACCCGTTACGCATTATTCGCGTTCAGTGCGGTTTATGTAACTAGTTTGCATAAATTAGCCGAAATGGGTCAAAACTTATCATTTTTATCTCAAAATCCAGAATGTGTTTAGTTTACCCATATTATACAAGTATACAAACTTGTCGGCTCTAAACCACATTCTAATCCGGTCATCGCTTAATCGTGCGTTTTGAACCGTACACCATCCTTTAAAACTAACCGGTCTAAGTTTAGACTTAATTAAGACCCGTTAGGAATCTAAGAGGTTATTAAAACCTTCATTCCAGATTAGGAGACCAGTAAAAGATACTTGCACTCGCTGATTGTGATATATACTTGCTCAGGTAAATACTTTTAACTTATTTTCCCTTATACGGGCTTAGGGTACGGTATATAAAATACCGCTTGGTCGGGCATTGAATTGTTAATCATATGAAGGTTAATTTATTGAGACGACCCGTTTAATCTGTTTTGTTTGCTTAAAGCCTTTGGGGGGTTAATGACCATGTCTCGGATATCCTTGGCATCATTCATTGAAATGGTCACGACCTAAGCACGGGGTGTAGGCATACACCTGCCGGTGCGCATATAAAAAGATATAACCGCCGGTTCAAGAATAACTCACCGCGGGACTATATAATATGGTGTGTCTATTAATCTTTAACCCGGTATTCAGCCCGGGCTACTGAACGTATAACGAACATGTAATTCTTTTACAAGTTTATATATAAATAATTATCCCAAGTTATAAAAGATATTTTGTGCCTTGTGCATTCAAATCAATTTTCTTAAACATTTTCAAAATGAGTCGGTTAATTGTATTTACCAGTGTAAACTGACGTATTTTCCAAAAAGGCTAAGTGCAGGTACTAAGCGGAATAGGCTGGCTACTCCTAGCATCAATAAAGAGTCTTGCAAGCTTAGATGTTATAAATCTGTTGAACAATGATCTTTTTTTAACTTTTGATCCGCCTGTGGATCTCTTGCAACCGTTATTGTAATACACTTGATATTACTTTTAATTCGGTTTGTAATGATATTATCTTTCAACTTCCGTTGTGTATTAAATTGTGATAAATTGTCTATGATGATATCAACTACGTCACGATACTCCCCACCGGGCCCACCGGTAATACGTGGAAATATCGGGGTGTGACAGGTTGGTATCAGAGCCAACATTGAGTGAATTAAACACTAGCCTTTTGTGTTTAATCTCAATGAAACAGTTTGCCCATTCCTCGATTTTCGAGTCTAGACATAGAACGTAGGACTAATCCTGACTTATTTTGTTTTGTCCTTTATTGTTTTTTTTGTTGTTTCTTTTGTTTGTTTTGACAGGACCTACAAAAAAAAAATTGCCGCCAAGAATTCGGGGAAGAGGAAGAGGCAAGGGGCCATTTATCGCCCCCAACGATCACGAGGCCGGGCCTTCACACCGGCAAACTCCATCAGCCACTTTAAGTACAATTCCTCAAGAAGACTGGAGGACCCATTTAGAAACCGCGAGGCGTTCAGTCTCGCTGAGCTACTCACCTCCCTACCTCAACTCTTTCGGGCCTCAATCGGAGAACGAGCCCCACAACTAACATCACTCTTTTATACCCCTTCAAAGCCCCAACTCACACCATTCCTTCAACGACCCAACACCCTACTTTCAAAGCCGGTTCAACCCGACAAACCAAATTGAAGAGCCAATGGGTTATAACCCGTTGGGACCGGAGGACCACTTCTCCATGGACATGGAAGAGGATCCGGAACCTGCCCAGCCGCCAACCGGAACACCTACTCACCCCATCGAGATTTCGGATGGGTCGTCATATCATGGATCACCTTATCGTGGTCCAGACAGTTATAAGGCAAGGTTTGCCCAATACGACTGGGTGTTTACTCCCAGTTACCACTCATAGCAGCAGCAGCAGGATTCCTCGGAGAATTCGCATTTTGTAGCAGTTACTCCACCGCCACCACCGCCAGTACAGCAGCCGCTTCCGGAACCACCGAGGCGGAGAAGAACAACCGCATGGATGTCCGTGCGAGGGGGAGTCCGTATCAGCACCCCTCAACCTTCCAGTGGCAGTCATTACCCGCCACTATACGAAGACCCGCAGATGGGTGGGCCTTCGAACCCTATTTCTGAGGTGGAGTCTGCACCAGTCGCACCGCCACTAATGGGTTATGATAACCCGATTCCTGCATACGCCGGTTCAGCGGCGTACAACCCTTTTGAGCAGCCAGCCCATACTAACTACAACTACGCCAACGTTGACCCTTATCTTGTTGCAGCGAACTACAATGCTCTTAATCCCGAGGGGCCCTATGGAGCTCCCTGGGGAGTTGGATACCCAGCTTATGGGCACCAACACCCGCCACCTCCTCAACCTCCACATCAGTAGCCGCCGCAGCTGCCATTGATACCGCCAACACAACAGCAGGAGATTCTCCAAAGGTTGAGCCATGTAGAGTGGGAGGTTCAAGAAGAGCATAGGCACAACCGAGGATTTCTCAAGGGTTTGGCAAGTTTAATCAAGGGGAAGAGCAAGAAAACGGATTCTTGAAGATTCCTTATTTATTTATTTGTAATGTAATTTCCTTGTTTTAAATCAAGTCCCTGCGTGGACATCTATTTCTGTATCCAGTCCCTGCGAGGACTTGTAGTTTCTGTTTAGCCCATGCGTGGGCAAGTTATTTCAGTTAAAGTCCCGTTTAGGGCAATATGTACTCTTTTTAAATTTTAATGGCATGTTATAATTTGAATTTCATTTTTGTCATTATATGCACATATGTAAAATGTATGAAATAAATAAATAAATTCAAAATATGTCATTCCTTTTTCAAAATCTGCCTTTAAATATTAAATAAGAATCTAAAAGGGTATAACCTAGCCTGCATGTCATTATAAGACCTGGCCATGATGGTAAAACCTGTCTAAAAAGATTCAAATCCTTGTTAACATCTGAAAACATGATTAACATTCCTGGCTGATGTGATTCGTAAAATCACACGTGTCATCCTTATATTAGATTATTCCAATTCCTTCTTTATTATTTAAACATCCATTTGTGATGTAATGCCTACGGGCCATAATCATTGTCATATAAGACAAAAGACAGTTGTAGCCTATAACTCCCTGTCAAGAAAGGTAATGAACTATGATTCAAGCCTTAGTACCTCGATCCTATAAGATCTTGACTTGTAATTTGAATGTGTCCATGTGACTTGGCCTTTGTGCCATTATTATATTTACTTATAACTAAGGGTTATTAATGAAAAATCCTGAATGAAATACTTAACAAATTAACCAATGTGGTTCTTTAATACCATGGTTAATAGATTAATAAGATGACGAATCTATTATATACCCTAAGAAATTATTGTCATCATTTTATGTAGTAACCAGGCTACATGGCTGAGTCTGAAGAAGTCAACGGTCATCCAAGGGAGAATCATGATACTACCAGGATCAATGTAACTGGTGCGGAACTTCAAGCATTGATTGCTGTTACCAAGGCCATGGATAGGCAATTTAATGAATCTAGTGGTACTCTAAGTAAGACCCTATCTACACCACATTCTAAATCACAACCTAAGACTCACTCTGAGGCTCATAGTAAGCCACCTCCTAAACATCATGAGTCAAGAAAGGATGATGATCATCACTCCTCAAATCAACATAGTGTTCCGTATAAGAAGTTTGTATTTGATCAGGAGCCACGTACAAAGACTTGCTCCTATAAGTACTTTGTCTCCTGCAAACCCAGGGATTTCACTGGGAAAAAAGGAGCTATTGACTGCATGACGTGGCTAGACGAGATGGAATCGTGGTTGATATCAGTGGTTGCGCTGATAGGGATGTTGTGAAGTTTGTATCACAGTCGTTTAAAGGTGAAGCACTAGCTTGGTGGAGGTCTTTGATCCAAGCTACCAGAAAGATTCCGTTATACAATTTGACATGGGCTCA
Source organism: Helianthus tuberosus (assembly GCA_030545235.1). Classification (NCBI taxonomy): domain Eukaryota; kingdom Viridiplantae; phylum Streptophyta; class Magnoliopsida; order Asterales; family Asteraceae; genus Helianthus; species Helianthus tuberosus. The sequence continues at coordinate 41,241 of JARYGA010001847.1, forward strand.
ATTTGTTGCTGTAATCAAGGATACCTTATGTCCTTAACACGAAGTTGAGAAGATTGAGACTGACTTCCTGACATTGGTCATGAAGAATTTAGATTGTCAGGCATATCTCATGAGTTTTAATACTATGTCTCGATTGGTTCCATACTTGGTGACGCCGGAACCAAAACAGATTGCCCGTTTCATTGGGGGTTTAGCTCCGGAGATCAAAGCTAGTGTGAAGGCATCTCGACCTACTACTTTTAGGTCAGCAGCTGATTTGTCTTTATCGCTTACCCTTGATGCGGTCAGGCAGAGATCGCTGAGAAATTCTGATATAGTGAAGAGGAAATGTGAGGATGAAAACTCACACCGTTCAGACAAGAAGCACAAAGGGAACTCTGACCACAGGAAGAGTTCAGGGTTCAAGAAAGATGACCAACAGTTGGGCGAGAAGCCCAAATGTAAAATCTGTAAGAAGCGCCATTTGGGGAGGTGCAGATACGAGTCAAAATCCCAATCACAGCCGAGGGCTTGTGGGATTTGTAAGTCAAATGAGCACAAGACGATAGAGTGCAAGAAGATAAAGGATGCAACGTGCTATAACTGTAATGAAAAGGGGCACATCAAGTCCAACTGCCCAAAGTATACCAAGAAACCCGAGGAAGGGAAAAAGACCAATGCTAGGGTCTTTCAGATGAATGCACGGGAAGCGGTGCAGGATGATAACGTGATAACAGGTACCTTCCTTATTAATGATGTTTATGCAAGGGTATTATTTGATTCTGGTGCGGATATGTCATTTGTCGATGATAAGTTTTGTAAGTTGCTAAATCTGCCTGTTAAGACCCTAAGCATAAAATATGAAGTAGAGTTGGCCGATGGTACCATAGAAACTGCCTCAACAATATTAGATGGATGCTTTATATCCATTAGGAACCACTCTTTTCCGTTATCCTTACTTCCTTTAAAATTAGCTGGTTTCGACATAGTAATAGGCATGGATTGGTTATCTCATAACCAAGCCCAGATTGTTTGTGATAAGAAACAAGTGGTGATCAAGACTCCGTATGGTGAGCCACTTACCATACAAGGAGATACTCAGTATGGATTGCCTAAGCAAGTGTCTATGCTTAAGGCATCAAAGTGTTTGAGGAAAGGTTGGGTCATCTACATGGCACAAGTAACTATCGATGAACCAAAACCTAAGGTTGAAGGCATCCCTGTCATCTCTGAATATCCAAAAGTATTCCCTGAAGAACTACCTGGTTTACCCCCAGATAGGCAAGTGGAGTTTAGAATCAACATTATTCCTGGAGCAGCACCTGTCGCTAGAGCACCTTACAGGTTAGCACCAACAAAGATGAAAGAGTTGAGAACTCAACTGGATGATTTATTGGCAAAGGGATTTATTAGACCTAGTTCGTCTCCATGGGGCCGATCCTGTTTGTAAAGAAGAAGGATGGATCGATGCGTCTATGCATCGATTATCGCGAGCTTAACAAGGTCACGATCAAGAATAGATATCCATTGCCCAGGATCGACGATCTGTTCGATCAATTGCAAGGAGCAAGTTACTTCTCCAAGATCGATTTGAGGTCAGGCTACCATCAACTGAAGGTTAGAGATGAGGACGTGCACAAGACTGCATTTAGAACTCGCTATGGTCACTACGAGTTCTTGGTGATGCCTTTTGGGCTCACTAATGCACCAGCAGCATTCATGGATCCCATGAACCGCGTCTGTAAGCCATACTTGGATAAATTTGTCATCGTCTTCATCGATGACATTCTTATTTACTCAAAGAATCAAGCTGACCATGAGAAGCATCTTCGTTGTATTCTTAAACTTCTTCAACATGAGAAGCTCTACGCCAAGTTTTCAAAGTGTGAATTTTGGCTTCGTGAAGTCCAGTTCCTTGGACATGTGGTTAGTGAGCGTGGTATCCAGGTGGATCCTGCTAAGATTGAAGCTATCATGAACTGGCAAGAGCCGAAGACGCTCACAGAGATTCGTAGCTTTTTGGGTCTGGCAGGATATTACAGGCGTTTTATTAAAAATTTCTCAGGGATTGCTGCACCCTTAACTTCACTGACCCGCAAGAATATCAAGTTTAACTGGGGTCCTAAGCAGCAAGAATCCTTTGACATTCTCAAGCAGAAGTTGAGCAATGCACCTGTGTTGACATTGCCTGATGGAATAGAGGAATTTGTAGTATACTGCGATGCGTCACACACTGGTATGGGGTGTGTGCTCATGCAAAAAGTCAAGGTCATTGCCTATACTTCCCGACAACTAAAAGTGCACGAGAAGAATTACACCACCCATGATTTGGAGTTGGGTGCCGTTGTGTTTGCACTCAAACTTTGGAGGCATTATCTATATGGTACCAAGTGTGTGATCTATTCTGATCACAAGAGCCTTCAACATTTGTTTAATCAGAAGGACTTAAACATGAGACAGCGTCGATGGATGGAGACTTTAAATGACTATGATTGTGAAATCAGATACCATCCAGGCAAGGCGAATGTGGTCGCCGATGCCTTAAGTAGGAGGGAAAGGGTGAAGCCCATAAGAATCAATGCCAAGAGCATTGAATTAAAGAACAGTCTGAATAAAAGACTGTTAGCCGCGCAGAAGGAAGCCGTATTAGAAGCTAACTATCCAAATGAAAAACTGGGAGTCACTGCAGAACAGTTATCATGTGGTAAGAATGGAATCCTAAGATTGAATGGACGGATATGGGTTCCAATCTATGGAGGACTTAGGGAAGTGATCCTTCAGGAAGCCCATAGTTCTAAGTATTCCGTTCATCCTGGAAGTGACAAGATGTACCAGGATTTGAAGGTGAATTATTGGTGGATAGGCTTGAAAAAGTCTATAGCCACTTATGTGGCCAAATGTCTGACATGTGCACAAGTTAAAGCAGAACACCAGAAGCCATCAGGTTTGCTACAATAGCCTGAACTTCCCACCTGGAAGTGGGAAATGGTGACTATGGATTTTATCACCAAGTTACCGAAGACAAAGCGAGGAAATGATACTATTTGGGTTATAGTGGATAGATTGACTAAGTCAGCCCACTTCCTACCCATTAAGGAAACACACAGCTCAGATAAGTTAGCTCAGCTGTACGTGGATGAGATTGTATCTCTCCATGGAGTGCCAGTGTCTATCATCTCTGATAGGGATACGAGGTATACATCGCATTTCTGGAAAAGTTTTCAACAATCCCTAGGCACTCGATTGAATTTCAGCACATCATATCATCTCAAGACGGATGGTCAAAGTGAGCGTACTATACAGACACTCGAGGATATGCTACGAGCTTGTGTTATTGACTTAGGAGGAAGTTGGGATGATCATCTTCCATTGATTGAATTTTCATATAATAATAGCTATCATTCCAGCATTCAAGCTGCACCATTTGAAGCGTTATATGGAAGAAAGTGCAGGACGCCCGTTTGTTGGGCAGAATTTGGAGATGTCCAGCTAACAGGACCTGGTATAGTCATGGAGACGACCGATAAGATTGTGCAGATACGAGATCGTCTCAAAGCTGCCAGAGATAGGCAGAAAAGCTACGCAGATAAAAGGCGTAAACCTCTAAAGTTTGAGGTTGGTGACAAAGTGTTACTGAAGGTATCACCCTGGAAAGGGGTAATGCGATTTGGTAAGAAAGGCAAGTTAAGCCCAAGATACATAGGACCATTTGAGATTATCAAATGTGTCGGAACAGTGGCTTACAAGCTAAATTTGCCTGAAGAGCTCAGTGGAATCCATAATGTATTTCACATCTGCAATCTGAAGAAATGTCTAGCTGATGAATCACTAGTCATGCCACATACGGATGTGCATATAGATGAAAGCCTGAAATTTGTGGAAAAACCTTTGTCGATCGAGGATCGACAGGTTAAGAAGCTTCGAAAGAAGCATGTACCGATCATAAAGGTTAAATGGGATGCCCGAAGAGGTCCCGAATACACGTGGGAGGTAGAGTCCACAATGAAGGAGAAGTACCCTCATTTATTTCAGTAAATCTCGAGGTCGAGATTTCTTTTAAGGGGGTGAGGATGTAACATCTTGTAAAATCATGACCAATATAATGAAGACACGTGTCATGAGCTTTAAATGTGTAATGGATTGAATATGAGGGACTAAAGTTGACAAACAAAGAAAGTATGTGTGTAAAAGGATTCAAAGTGTCAACATTGGATAATTATACCTTTCAACAACCCTACACGATGTTTATACCCTTAAACGAATGAATTATGAATCATACGAAGCCGTTTGTGGAAGAAAGTGAAAGTTTACAAACCGCAAGGGTTAAAAGTGTCATCATGTTTAATTTATACCTCTGAATGACCTTTTAGCGAACCTGAAGCTTTGTAACAATTAATTATGCTCCTAAGAATGAGTAATAAAAATTTCACAAGGTTTCGTTATCGTATGAGAAAGATACGCTAACATTCGTAAGTGAGGGGTTAAAAGCGTCAACGTTGAAATTTAAGACTTTTCGGTGATCATATAAATAACCGGGGACTTAACAAAGTTGGTTTATGACTTAGAGTCCTTAAAAGTCAAGTTAGAGGGTTAAAAGTGCAATAAAACAAGTTAAAATCAAGTTTAGAAGGACCAGGGACCTAAATTGCAATTATTGAAACTTTGTTGACCGGACATGACTTTCACACGGGCCGCGTAAGGCCTCTGCCTTGGCTTACGCGGGCCGCCTACAACTTCCGGTGACAGAAAACAAACACAGGTGCCAGTTTCAGCCTGTTGCACCGCCTTTGAAGCCTTGTTTTACATTCCAAGGGCTGCTCCAATGGTTTTTCATGCATAGGGACACTTGTGATGCATCAGGGATCATGTGTAGGCTTTGTTGGCATGATCTTGTTCAATTAAAAGTCCTATATAAGAACATCTTGTTGCAACATTTTGGGCACTCACTTGAAAACATTCATAACTCAATTTCTGGAGTCTCCTGGAGCTCAAGACCATTCCCTAGGGATCATTAGTTGTACTAAGTACTTCAGTAAGCATTCTTAACCTCTCTTAATTCAGTTTTAATTAGTTTAATGGCCCAAAGTCAAACCATCGTAATTAAGGTTTGACTTAGTGATTAATCACTAATGGCCCATTCAATTCTCGAATTGAAAGTACCTATGAGTTGGTAATTATGTGGGTAATAAACCATTATAAGGGCACCCTCTGATTCCCACTCTAACTAGGTCAATTATCGGGTCAAACTTGATTGTAAAAAGTCAACAGAAAGCTAAATTTCAAATAAACACATAATTAACAATGTAGAAGCCATGGAACCTGTTTTATCACTCATATAACTTAGTAATTAATCTAAGAACATGTCTAAACATGTTCAACCCGACAATTTTCAGTTTAGTAGACTTTTGCTTTGACTTTCAATTCTGACCCAATGTAGCATATTTTAGAAATGCCTTAGAGCTCTATTAGGACCAGGTTATAGGTTAGTGTAACCCTCTGAGGTTATACAACTTGGTTCATTAGTTATCCGATTCATGTGCATGTTTCCGTTATATGCCTAAATGTTGACCATAATACCCTTTTGACCTTAAAACGAGAGTTTTTGAAAATGTGAGAGGAAAAAAATCTTTATTACTGATTTATAAACTTGTCCTAAAAATGTGACATCAGTTTGAGGTCTAGATTAAGAGTTATGCTCAATAGCGTAATTAGAAAGCTTTTTATTTATTAAACGGCGTAGTTAGCATGAAGCCTATTTAAACTCAAATCTTGAAACCAAACTTTTTACCCACTGATGTAATATAATATTTTGGGATTTATGAAGATTTTTATTTATTTTTAAGCTGAGCATAACATAGGGTTCTTGCTTTAATTCGGTAATTGTCGGTAATGCCCTTTTCTTGAATAAAATGAGTTTTACATAATATTTTGATACCAAACATTTTGCTAATGATTTTATATTATAAATAAAATATTTTGAACTTTATAAATTGATCAAAAACTTAGATTTCCTATTTAAACCCGAAATTCGCTTAAAACCGTATTTTTACGCGTTTTAAGGGCATAGTATGGGTTAAAACTATTTTTGGCATATGAAACTTAATACCTACTGATGTTTTAAGTAAATTTTTATAATTAAACAGTAAGCCAAAGTTTTAAACTCAGATTTCCAGATTTGACCTTTAAAGCTTATGTGAAATTACCAAAATGCCCCTACGGTGCATAGTTTGGTTATAAAAGATAAATTTCACATATATTCAATACCCTACTGTTATGACTTCTAAAAATAAATATTTTTACTGATTATATCAGACCTGAAACTCAGATTAATATTTAAACTCTTTTATAAGCTTTAAAATGACCAAAATACCCCTACGGGGCATTATTTGAGTTTAAATCCATTTTGGGCATAATGAAAGGTATCCTACTGATATCACAACATATTTAAGGCATATTAACTTAGGAAACCTGTTCATGACTCATTTGGTTACCCGTTACGCATTATTCGCGTTCAGTGCGGTTTATGTAACTAGTTTGCATAAATTAGCCGAAATGGGTCAAAACTTATCATTTTTATCTCAAAATCCAGAATGTGTTTAGTTTACCCATATTATACAAGTATACAAACTTGTTGGGTCTAAACCACATTCTAATCCGGTCATCGCTTAATCGTGCGTTTTGAACCGTACACCTTCCTTTAAAACTAACCGGTCTAAGTTTAGACTTAATTAAGACCCGTTAGGAATCTAATAGGTTATTAAAACCTTTGTTCCAGATTAGGAGACCAGTAAAAGATACTTGCACTCACTGATTGTGATATATACTTGCTCAGGTAAATACTTTTAACTTATTTTCCCTTATAAGGGCTTGGGGTACGGTATATAAAATACCGCTTGGTCGGGCATTGAATTGTTAATCATATGAAGGTTAATTTATTGAGATGACCCGTTTAATCTGTTTTGTTTGCTTAAAGCCTTTGGGGGGTTAATGACCATGTCCCGGATATCCTTGGCATCATTCATTGAAATGGCCACGACCTAAGCACGGGGTGTAGGCATACACCTGCCGGTGCGCATATAAAAAGATATAACCGCCGGTTCAAGAATAACTCGCCGCGGGACTATATAATGTGGTGTGTCTATTAATCTTTAACCCGGTATTCAGCCCGGGCTACTGAACGTATAACGAACATGTAATTCTTTTACAAGTTTATATATAAATAATTATCCCAAGTTATAAAAGATATTTTGTGCCTTGTGCATTCAAATCAATTTTCTTAAACATTTTCAAAATGAGTCGGTTAATTGTATTTACCAGTGTAAACTGACGTATTTTCCAAAAAGGCTAAGTGCAGGTACTAAGCGGAATAGGCTGGCTACTCCTAGCATCAATAAAGAGTCTTGCAAGCTTAGATGTTATAAATCTGTTGAACAATGATCTTTTTTTAACTTTTGATCCGCCTGTGGATCCCTTGCAACCGTTATTGTAATACACTTGATATTACTTTTAATTCGGTTTGTAATGATATTATCTTTCAACTTCCGCTGTGTATTAAACTGTGATAAATTGTCTATGATGATATCAACTACGTCACGAAACTCCTCACCGGGCCCACCGGTAATACGTGGAAATATCGGGGTGTGACAGACCATGAGTGATGATAGAAGGGTAAGTAACCGTGTTTTAGCGCGTGTAAGGTTTTAAGTGTTTATTACCATAAAGCATGGTTACTTTGAGTTTGATTTGATTCGCAGGTACCTGGAGCTTAACGGATGGCTTTTGGAGCTTGACATGAGGTTTTTCAGGAAGCATTGTGAAGGATTGGAAGCTTACACGCAAGACGGGAGTTGAAAACGCGAAAAAAGGAAAGAAACTGTGACACCCAGCTATTTTGAGTCCGTACCGTACTAGTGTGACACGTGTTATGAATAAATAAAGGCAATATTTTATTAAATATGGTGTTATTATGTGGTATTTGTTGTGTTGGAAAATCTAAACTTAGTTAAATATTATGTTGGCAATAATAAGATAAACGTTTATCGTGTAACGAACAAAATGCGACCGTCCGGATAATGTTAAAATCCTAAAAATATTCTGTTATGATTAAAATCCTATTTTTAATCATAATCGTGAAGAAAAATTAATTAAAGCGCTTAAAATTCTTATTTTTCGAATTTAAGCACACACTTCGCAATACCGCGTGTATACTGCGAAATGTAGATAACGCAGTCAATCTGGAATAACAAAATATTATTCAGTAATATTTTAATAGGATTATTTTTATATGTTGACAAAATAATTTTGAAAAGCGTTAAAACGCGATAAAACGCCAGATAAAATACCCGGTAGTCAGTAAAATACATGCTTTTAACCTGTAATATGTGTATATGGTATATGTATATGTATTATGTGAGAGAGAAGCAAGGTGGCGGCATTTGAGATGCCCACTGTGACAACTGTGTTCGGTAATCGATGTACGATGTAAAACAATGATGATTATTAATGAAACTATGTGCTTTGGTGTTATTATATGTGTTTTGGTGTTCTATGTGTGTATTTGTGTTGGTGATTTTTTTCAATACGATTCGATTCCGATTGCAAGCTTTAAATCTCGTTCTGGAAGGTTATACGCAAACTGGTGCGTAAACGCAGTTAGTATAACGCGACAAACACTTCGGAATAGTGACATAGGCTAAACATACCTTAAATAACCTCCACATAACTTAGAAATAAGTTTTGAATGGGTTGGTGTGTTGAAACCAAGCTTGTTCGATCGCAGGGACTATTTGTGTCAAACTGCGAAACTATGCCGATTTGAACTGTAACGAACATTCCGAAACATGACCATAAGTTAAACATACCCTAAATATCCTTTTCATAGCTTAGAAATAGGCTTTGAGGAGTTCGGTGAGCTAAAATAAACTTTATGCTCATTCAGTGACTAAAAGCGTCAAAAAGTGCATAAGTTTGCATTTTCACGCATATCTTACGTTCTGAATATATCCGGACCTCCAAAAATTTATGTAAGCATTAAAATATTTTATTTTAGTGTTTGGCATAAGAAAATTCCATTCGTCGCTTAATTTGGATCGTTTTTGTGTTTGTTACGACTTCCGTCGTAATTAACCGAACAACGCAACCGGCCAAACGAACTGACATCCGAGATAATTTTGAGCATGTTTCATGTTCCCTATGCTTTAACATCCTTGTGAAGCTTAAAAATGGGCTTGACGGGTGTTAGAAGTGCCAAAACACGACCATACGCACACAGGGACCAAAACTGCCAAAACTGAAACTTGCTGGTCTGCAGGGTCCTTACGGACCATAAGAGGAGGACCATACGGTCCGTAAGCATGTGCCAGAACATCAGAAACTTCCTTCCAGCCTGTTTCCAGCTGTTACACACTCAAAACCCAATTCCACATGTTATTTCCTGATAATGGGGGGCCATTTTGGTGTACCATGGAATTGCAAGAAGTGTAAGGGTAAGATTAAAGCACGATTTACGATAAACGATCTTAACGGTTCAAGGAAATCTATAAATACCCCATGATCTCAACCCCAAAAACCCACACCTTTGAAATCTGCATTTGTTCTCTAAGTTGATGTGTTTAACACTTCATACCTGAGAATATTCGGATTCAAAACTTCCATTCTTGGACCCGTTGTAAGTGTTCTTTCGTTCTTTTCATTCGTTTTAGCGTTAAAGTCAAACTGCGTTTGACTTTCTGCATTGACCAGTTTATGGTCAATGTGAAGTTCGTTTGAACTTCATAACGTGAGCGTAATCACAATGGTTATAGTCCCTAGTGACTATACCTACTGATTACCACGTTATCTAGGCTCAGTGACGAGTCGTAGTTTCGGCCAAAATACGCATTTACGCGTATTTTGTAATCAAACTACTCTAGGATATCAAAACCGTTTGTTTTGATATCAAAACCTGTTTTCTAACTTAACTAAACATGTTTTAGCATGTTTAGCTCGTCACTTTTTAGATTAGTGCTTATGTAGAGTCGTAAGTCAAGCGGACTAAACACCCGCTTAGACTTTCGAACACGACCCGTTTGGTCGATCATTAGGATCCGACCAAACATGTTTAGTGACCATAGTAGCATAGGGAATAACCTTCCGAGGTTATACCTTATGGTCACCTAGTTTAGGTAGTTGTATGATAAGTAGTTTATATGCCTTAGGTAAATTACCAAAATACCCTTTTCATGTATAATTGGTAATTAAGCTTATGTAACCTAAACTTTTGTCACATAACTGATTATACAACATGATTAAACATGTAATGGCATATAATACTTGTCATAGGACTAGTTAGACGTCTCGAACGCGCTTTGCGCGCACGACGCGTTAAAGTAGCGTAAGCTACCTTAATGGGTCGCGATGGGTCGAAAGCACTTAGGTTAGGTTTCATTTAGGATGTAGGCTTTGCTAAACCATATCACATGAGTTCCAACACTCATTTGGTTTACAAGACCTCATTCTGTCCGATCTTCCGATTTAGGCGTCTATTGTTTGACTAGTGATTCGATTACTAGGTGCTACTTGATTTCTCTGGTTTACTCGAGTTTGTTGAAGTACTATTGATTGAAGATACGTTGCACTACATGTGAGTACATAGTTCCCTTATTTTACAACTTTCAATTGTTTTGGGGTGATTCATATGTACAAAATGTTTTCAAGGTTTAGACGATGATTTCAAAAACAAATAGAACGATTTATACTAAACTAATAACGATTTTGATAATGTGAACGAACTTGTTGGTTGTAGTTACATGATGAATGACATTCATTAGCATTGATCAAGCCGACCAGTATTAGGTTATGGTACCATAGGATCCGACAAATCCCATTATTACACTATACCCATGGTTATTTGTGGGTGTTGTGGGTAACGACTGAATCTGTAATTGTTAACTTACCTTTTGGTGGTTTGTTAATACGAGAAGCGAGGAGCGAGGTAGTCGAGTCACGAAGGTTTGAATGTTATTAACGAGACGACCATATATAAGTTTTTCATAATTAAAACGATGATGATTTAACGATATAAACGAGTAAACGATTTGGAAACGATTCGAAAACGATTTGGAAACGATTTGGAAACGATGTTAAACGATTTGGGTAAACGATTGGTTTTTGGCTAGTGTTTAGATAACGGGACGGGTGTAATGTGGTGAAAACATGGTAGATATGCCGCTGGTACTTCTTATATATAAGTGTTTTCAACATATTACATACCGTGGTGTTATTTAGTTCACTTGGGTAAACGATATTGAAACGATGTCACTCAACGATGTTTTCGAAATAATATACGAGTTTTATTAACGAGTTTATACGAGATGTTTTACAAGATGGTTTTCTAAAAACAAAAAGCTTTTGGGTTAAGAATCATGGTTACGAAATTTTATAAATTATAACCATCTTGATTTGAGTTGGTTAATCATGTTGCAATATTATACACTTTTTAAAAACAAGGTTTTCGAGGTATTGCAATATATGAAAACAAGCCATGATTCCGATACTCTTATAAAACCTATGTACTCGCCAGCATTTCTTTGCTGACTTTGTTTTGACATATGTTTCAGGTATTGTTGCTTGATTGACGTTCTAGGATGCATGCGTCACATAGGATCTGGACGAGGCCTTAGTGACATAATATCTATGATAGACGATATAAAACTTGTTTGTTCTATGTTAAGACAATGTTAATGTTTAATATTATCAATAAAACGAAACACTTTTTGTATCCATGGTTATGAAATGATAATTCTGTTACAACACTCCCCGACGTTTCCGCCACGCTTTGTTGTTTTACGTGGTCGGCGTGTGACACCCACCTCCTTCTTGATATGTGCAATTTGCCAAGTGTTGGAATCTTGTAACACTTATCAACCTAAAAACCACTAAATCCTTCCAAGACCATCAAACAATCAAACCCATCTTCCTTCTATGGAGCTCTCGACCGAACCCACTATACACACACACTTTCAAAATTTTTAAACTCATTTTCTTGAAGATCATGGCCATTTCAAGTTAGTTTTGAGTCGGTTTGAAGATCTAAAGGTGATTCCAAGGCGATTTCAAAGAGGAACAAGCTCATTTTCATCAAAAATCTCATCATAAAACGACTTTTGTTCTTGAAAGGTATAAATTTTTTAATACTTTTAAAACTTGTTTCTTGATGATGATGATGATTAGCATGGTTCTCGAATACTTGGATTCTCACAACTCTTGAAAACAAAACAACAAATGGTTTTTATAAAAAAAAAACAAAACAACAAATGGTTTGTATAGAGCCGTGGGTATGTGTGTGTGATTTAGAGTTTATATTTTGAGTTTTGATTAAAAATGTTCTTGAAGAATGATTGCTTAAATGATTTAACTGACATGAATATGAAAACTTGTATGATTTATGTGATGATGGTGACTTGAATTTCTTGAAATAATATTAGATATATGTATGTGCATATGGCCAAAAATGTGTAGGCTAGTATGATGATGTTTGTGTTTTGATTAATTAGTTAATCTTTGAATTGTAAGAATCTTGGAAAGCATGCATGTTCAATCAAAAGGTTATCATAAAAGATACATATAAATCAGAATATAAACTCATAAAAATAATGTTATATGATGTGTTTTGATGTTATAAAACTGTGTCATAAACTTGGTGGCTGTAGCTTAAAAATTGGTAAAATGAGTGAAATTGCATGATTTTTGTGTGATACATGAGACTTGCATTATCATGAGTAAAATTATTATTTTTATCAGTAGATAATGTGTGTTATGTTAAAATATCAAGTCGTGATGATTTGGGATGGTTACGGTAAAGTTCGGTACGAAATTATGCGTTAAAAACGGTAAAAATCGGCTTTTAAAGTGATTTTGCGAAACTGTTTTAAATATGATTATAAACTGATGTTTTTATAATAAATGTAAGTATTTTAACTTATATTAAGTATCTTTGGTGTTTGGTTGGTCATACGTGACTTCCGACGCCCGAAAACGCTACCGAAACGGTAAAATACACATATTTCAACGTATGCGAAAACGGGATGTTCAAAGGTGAACTTTGTGTGTTATAAGTTGATATGTGAATATGAATATGTGTAATTTGGTTTGTTAAGTGATTACATGATATTATGAATTGATGCTATGTTTAGGCGTTATGTGTGTAAATTGTGATGAACATGAAAAATAATGCTTAAGTTAACTTGATGAGTTATCTGGCATATTAAGTGTTTAAGTGTACTATATGTGTGAAATGACGTAATATGTGAATTACGATATATTTCGAATATGTCCATACTTATGCATATATATTACGAAGCGCAAATTGTAGATATATTGCGAATAAGTATGCATAATAACAAATAAAGGGTCAACTATAAAATCGTTCAAAACGCAAAAATCTTAATATGTATATATATGTATGAACATATATAGATGCCAACATAATCAAAACAAATATTTTCGTGAGAATCTTAGAGATATGTGAAAATTCTGAGTATTGGAGAAACTAAATTGTTTGTAGAACAACTAGTTATTAAATCATTCCTATTTAAATTAGGATATGTAGATTCAAACTAAGGGATTGGGATAATAAAAACGCACCCAAAGGTGAGTGTCACGAATACCCCTCTTTTTACTGTTTTATATACTGTTTTGGGGGAAGAACGCTTCTTTAAAAAGGGTAATTAAATGTTTTAGTATGAAACATTCTTTTGAATAAATGTGTTTTAGTGAGTATCACTAAGACCCGCTTTTACTGTTTTGTATACTGTTTTGGGGAAGAACACGTCATTATGAAAGAAAAGTGTATGTTTATGTATAAAATATGCTTTTGAATTATATAAAATGTATTTTCATGGAAAATATGATTTTTGGAATATTGTAATATGTTTTATAGGAAAAAACATGGATTTGGAAAGGTGTATGACTTAAACTGTTTTTGAGGAAAACGAGTTTTATTGATATAATTATGTTTCGGGAAGAAACGGGATTTTATTGATATAAATATGTTTCGGGAAGAAACGAGATTTGATTGATATAAATATGTTTCGGGGAGAAACGGGAAAAGATTACGGTGTTTTGGGTAAAATGATCGTAAAATAAACTAAATTTGGTTGGTGCAAGTTCAACCCAGTCTCCAGGAGATAACAGAAACTTGTACAACCTACGATATTAAATTGTTATTCAGTAGGTTATATATGTTAATGAATTGGGGATGGCACAGAGGAGAGATCCTGCCATAAGGAATTAATCACTTAAGTATGGTACGCGTGGGATTGTTGATAGATCTATTGGGTTGACTACCCCGTCGTGACCGGTCGCTCCGGTCTACATAGCGAGGCATCGAATTCTTTAATTGTCTAGTGTGGGTTAACGCCTCAATTGTAATGTATAGCTCGTAACGTCTAGCTAACTTACGAAACTGAAGAAATAACTAGAATTTAATATTAAAACCATGGGTATAAGTTTTCATCAGAGATATGCTTACGGGGCCATTTCGGATGACAGGAAATGAAATGAGCTTTCTTAAACATAAATGGATGTTTTAAATCACTAAAATGTTTTAATAAAAAAGATTTTCCATACACAAGTTGTTATGAATTTGATATGTGAACTCACCCTCTATTGTGTGACACTTGATTTTTACGTGTTCTTCAGGTACATGAGTTCGGCTTCGGGATTTTGGCATATCTTGTAGTAGTGATGCTTGTTGTGTTTAAAAATGTATTTTAAAACTAAATTGGGACCGTGTGTATTTGGATCCATAAGGGTCAAGACAACTATGTTGTAATTATGGACTGTATTCGAACTTTAAACTCTAAAGTCATGCTTTAAATAAGTGTATGTCCAAATAAACAATGCGTCGTCTACTGAGATATTATGGGTACCAACCTCCGTCAGCGCAACATTTGTATTTCCGCTGCGACGTTTTTGGTGTGTGACAGAAACCAATGACCAGCTCAGGGTGGTGCCAGTCTAGCGCAAGTTAGTTGATTCCCTGCTCCCAGTGCAACCTTGCGTTGGGAGTGGCACAACCTTGCACCAGGCAACATATAGACTTGCGAAAATTTGGGTTTTCAGCATATTTAAAGATATCTTCAACCCCAAATGAATATATCTTCAACCCTAATCATTTTTGGCCTCTCAAGGACAAATTTCCAAGTTAAAAACCTCAATTTTCTTCAATCTTTCATGCAATCAAGATCCAAGACAACCCTAGAAGATCAAATCATGATGATGAGTGGCTAGAATCCTTTGCGACCACCTCTGTGTGGATAACCTCGGTTCTCCATCATTCCAGCACATTCAAGCTCACCTTTTTGGAAAGCATTCACAAACCGTGAGTATACTTGACCCCCTTTCCGTTTTAAACCACTTTTGGGTGCAACATGTATAACTTAATAAGCTCACAAATCACACATAATCAATCTTATGCAAACACTCAATCTATTAACATGCTACTTATCATATTTTATGTTTATACATGCTAGAATACGCTTCATGCAATCTATTTGTCATTAACTTTGCAAGCCTACCTTAACATGTATAGCGCTATGGGAGTAGCACACCACCCATTTTGGGGTCATTGTTAAGTATACTAGGATAACGGTCTCCTTCACTTCGGTGACGAGATTACGCTAGTGGACACTTTGGTTTAACCTATAGTTTTTGCATGCTAGTATGAAATATAACTTAGTGCACAAATTGCCATGTTGGATTTGAGACTTTTATACGTATGCTATATAAACCAAGCTTGTATGCTCACCGATCATTTTATGTTGACAAATACTTTAATACATGTTGTAGGAAATTACTATTGAGGCTCGAGAAATCTACTTAGGGTAGATTAGAAACGCACCCGAATTTTGTTTATGTAATCTTTACTTGTTTAGTTATGTTAGATGAAATGTTATATTTCCTTTCAAAACAATGTACCTTTGAAGTTATGTATTAAATGAGAGTTTTCTATTAAATTATTGTCACATTTAGCTCGTTATGTTTTTTTTGAACAATCTTGTTCGTCTCACTCCAATGTTTCCGCCATCAGTTGGGGTGTGACAGTGAAAGTGCTTAAACACTTGGAAGATATTAGACGGAAGTTTCTTTGGGGTGGATGCCTTGACAATAGTAAGGTATGTTGGTCGGCTTGGTTTAAGGTCATTGCACCTTAGGAACAAAGGGGATTGGGCATCGGAAGCTTGGCATCAGCGAACAAAGCGCTTTTGGTTAAATGGTGTGTTAGGTTCAAAAACGAGCCTTCTCAACTTTGGGTTCCAGTCATATCGGCAATACATCAAGGGATAAGAACACACCTTTCTATCCTGATGAAAAGCTCAAAAGGCGGGGTTTAGTTTAATTAAGTTTTTTATGTATTTCAAGCTAACTCTTTATCATGCTTAGCTTTGTATGGCAGTATTAGACCAAAAGATATTTATTAATACTATATGGATTCAAAGTGTAATATTGTGGGTTATATAAACCACGCCTTTTTTTACCCATATCAACAACATTCAATCTAATACAAATTCCCTGCTTTATTTAATCTGTATTGGTAAACATACGAAGGTCGAATAATTATGACTCATGAAGAAAAATCTTGTCTAAGATATAGAGTTCTTTCTCTAAGCTTTAAGATAAGACATACAATGGCTACCCTTGCGTTTCCTCGAAAGTGGACCTATTCATAAGGATTCATAATGCAATATTTTTAGTGAAACAACAATTCATGGTACAATATGAACTATGTAAGTTGCTGATATGACAATTGACCAACCATAATGGATATTCGATCCTCTTATCACCGCAACCATACATCAGTAGAATTAGCTGTTTTTTTTCCATTATTCCTTGAAATAGGAAAAACAAGTATATAACATGGTTAGCTACTTTTTCCATTGTATTATATTTAAAAAAAAAATTGTTTCCATTTTATCTTAAAATAACAATTGTATATCACTAGGGTTATACTTTTTCCATTGTGTTTTCTAAATTTCTTCCTAGGGATAGTAATGAAAGAGGAGCTAGATTCACAAGGTTTGGACTGCATGTTGTGGGAGTTGCTAGGGGTGGCATGAGCCACGTCAGAGCCTAGGTGGCTCGCGAGCACCGCAACAGGGTCCCGCGGGGGGAGTGAGCAACGACGGGTGAGCATGGTAGCGGCTCTTTTTTTGACTGTTGGGGGTTGGGATTCCGAGCCACATTTTTTTATTTAAAAAAAGAGAAAAATGCCCGGATAGTCCCTGTGGTTTCGCATTTTTTCACCTATAGTCCCCAACTTTCTAAAATTACCTGAATAGTCCTCAACTTTTTATTTTTTGTTCCCGGATAGTCCCTGGGTCTAACTTCAGTTTGTTTTCTCTGTTAAGTGGGTGTGAAATGACCAATTTACCCTTTCCTCAAACACATCTTCTTCTCAAACTCTCCACCTTCCTTCAACTAACTCCACTCTACTTTCTCTCTCTAGAACCTTCTCTCTCCACTCAGATGTAACTCCATAATTAACGGCATTGGATTTTTGTGGTCATAAGCGTGCACCGGCATAAGCGTGCACCGGCACCATTACGTGTAATAATAACGGTGCACACATGTATAACTCAAATGTAACTCCATAATTAACAACTATGGAACGCACCGGCGCCGAAATTTTTTACCACCGCTGCCTACTCTCCGGCACCGGCATCTCACCGGAACTCCTCCTCCGTTACCAAATTCCTTGGTTCATATTGTTTGGCTTATTTTTTCTCGGATTCTTTGTGTTGTTTGGCCTGCTCTGATTATCCGTTTTGTTCTCGATTTGATTAACGGTTGTATTTGTTGTTGAATATTGAGGTCTGATTTTTACATAGATAGCCTTACCTTTGTATCATTATATTGTATATGTTGAGAACAGATTCTTTTGATTCAATTTATCACTCTTTCGAGATCATTTAATTGAATTCTTTGAGGCAATTAAATTGTAATTGTGTTGGTAATTTGAGAATTTTGGTTGACGGCTGGTTATCTTGTTTAGAAATGAACAATTGTTCTTGTGAATTGATGATGTTTTGTTCTTAATTTGCACTTCTGTGGCACTCTCTATTTCTGTAAATTGGTGGGTGGTCTCACGGAGGTCACTGATGGTTCTCGGTGGTCGATATAAATGGTGAAAGTTGTTCGATGAAGGGGTAATCGAAGGTGAATAGCGTATGTTGGTCGGTAAAGATTGTTGTAAATGAGGGTGAGATTTAATCGAGGATGGTGGTGATCGATCGAAGGTTTGACAGTGGAGAGGTGGTCGCCGGCGGTGATTAATGATGGGGTAATCGGAGATGAAATAGGGTAAGGTGAAGTGGGTCTTGTTCGCCGGAGAAAACACAGAGAATAGGAAGAAGGGTTTTAATGGTGAAAGATGATAATGTTTCTGATCTAGTCCCTGTGGTTTGCCCTTTTTAAGGAAAGGGTAAATCGGTCATTTCACACCCACTTAACAGAGAAAACAAACTGAAGTTAGACCCAGGGACTATTTGGGAACAAAAAATGAAAAGTTGGGGACTATTCAGGTAATTTTAGAAAGTTGGGGACTATAGGTGAAAAAATGCGAAACCACGGGGACTATCCGGGCATTTTTCTCTAAAAAAAATAGAAAGAGTTAAATGCCATTTTAGTCCATGTGGTTTGAGTCATTTTAACAGTTTAGTCCAAAGGTTTCATTTTTTCGCATGTGAGTCTAAAAAGGTTTCATCGCCATTTTAGTCCACCGGGTTAACTTAATCCATTTTTCTGTTAACGAGAATGGCAATTCGGTCATTTTATATGTAATTATGCTAACTAGAAGGGCAATTCGGCCATATAAAATGACCGAATTGTCCTTCTCGTTAACAGAAAAAATGGATAAAGTTAACCTAATAGACTAAAATGAAAATGGTGAAGCCTTTTTGGATCCACAGGCAAAAAATAAAACTTTGGACTAAACTGGGAAAATGACCCAAACCACAGGGACTAAAATGACATTTAACACAAATAAAAATTTCAAAAAGGGAATATGTCACAGAATAGTAACCAAGTTTTAAAAGTGTTCTAATTAGGGCACTCATATTGTTTTTGTCCCAATTAGATAACTTAACATTTAAATCGAGTCATGTCATTTTTTCTATGTGTCAAGAAAAAAATAAAGAATAAGATGTTGTGGTCGGATTATTTTAATATATGAAATTATATTTATTAAAAATAAAAACACTTTAATTACATTAAAAATTAAAAAAACAAGTTACAATCCACGTCATCACTCGAAGTTAGCATCAAGTAAAAGGGGAAAAAAACAAAAATCCACATCACCATGGTTACTTATGAAATTGATGAAAAAACCCTTAATTTTAATGAAAAATTAATGTTGAGTGACCTGATTAGAACACTTTTGAAACTTGAGTGAACTAATTGAAACAATTTTAAAATTTGGTTACTATTCTACAAAGTTACCCCTTTCAAAAATTCTACAAATAACCCCTTAACACCCACATTTCTCCATTATTCTTATAAAAAACCTCTCTTACACCCACATTTCTGTCATTCTTTTTAGATGATGAAAAAATTGACAGCTGTAACAAGTGGGACAATTTTAAATTTTTTGTGACAATTCTTGGTCTAGTATCCCAAGTTGTGATTAGAGATCCTGAACCTTGAATTTCATATCAGACTTTGACAATGATGCTTATTTTAACTAATTATTTGTCACCGAAGGTGTATAAGGATGATTAAATTAATACTAATCAGAGATTAGTTAGAACCCCCTTTTATATATATTTGGGGATCCTAGATCCTAAATGATCTCGATATCCCTAATATTATTGTTACTAACGATTGTTCAATTATGACTCCCACTCGCAGGAACTATCATAAGACTAAGTCTCAGCCCAAAGAGTCGGAACAACAGTTGAAATGCACGTGGAGAAATCGTTGATCAAGTCCACAACCGTCACAAAAGAAAACCGAGTTTATTCCAAAAATTTGAGATAGTTTGTTACTTGATATTTTATGTATTTAAGCGATAGTGGATTGGATAGGAACACGCTTCACACTCTCAGAATCACTTGTGAGACATAGTTTACGACCCACTTCAGCTCTTTGTACTTAAATAATAGCAAGAACATCTTTAACTCTTTAAGCGATAGTGGATTGGATAGGAACACACTCCACACTCTCAAAATCACTTGTGACACATAGTTTACGACCCACTTCAGCTCTTTGTACTCAGTTTTACTTTAATAATAGCAAGAACTGCAACAGACGACCTTCTAGTTGACGCTCAAGGTTTTATGCCAGAGATCATAATTGATCAAGGATTTTCCTCGTAAAAATCCCGAGTGTATCATTGTATTATTTCGTTTACTTTCTACATTGTCTCAAAAGGCACACTATCTCACTAACTAATTTGATCACTTAATTACTTAATTGCTACAATAATTTTTGACCAAAACAATAGGGTTTTACAAACAACACGATTTAAAACAAACGAATTGATCAAGTAGAGGAGAACGATACATAGGGTGTTATACACATCATGTTACATCAAACGATTAGATAACAATGATATAAAGAAAAAGGTCATAAAAAAAACGATACATAGGTTTTACAACATTACAACTTTAAGCAAACGACTTGATCAGGCACATGAGAACGATACGTCAGGTGCAATACACAACATGCTGTATCAAACGATTAGATAACAATGATATCGGTGCAATACACAACATGCTGTATCAAACGATTAGATAACAATTATATCAAACGATTAGATAACGTTGATATAAAAACAAACGATGATAAAAAAAACAAAACGATTAACAAATAACAAAAAAAGATTGAATACCTACAGATTTTATGATGTGGATCGGAGATGATTCAAGCACAGGAGAAGGATTTGAACAACAACGTCGTAAACTCGGGTTTTAGAAGAGAGAGAAATATGGTTTTTTTTTTTTTTATTTATTTATTTTTTAACAAAACGAGACTTTCATTATTTCCACCAAAATGTAACATAGCAAGGTGCTATCAAGACAAAGTTACAGCCATACTAAAATGTGGTTACGAATCTTTTTTATGCGAACCATGAATCTAATCGGGTCAACTCCATTTATCGACCCATATATAAAACTGTTACACCACCCATACGACCGCCAAAGCCTAATGCGTATTTGCACACCACTCATGTATGACCACGTATGATCATACGATCACCAAAACCAAAAGCGTATTTGCACAATTTAGGGACACTTCTCTACACGTTTTCATTTATTATAACAAAATGAAATTATTAGTTATAATAAAATAATAGATTCTGAGATAAAATGTATGGAAAAAGCGAAATTCATATTTTTAAGAGTAAATTGCCATTTTAGTCCCTGAGTTTTGTCCAAATTTGCCATTTTGATCCAAATAGTTTTTTTTTTGCATCTGGGTCCCTGAGTTTTCACTTTTATTGCCATTTTGATCCAACACACTAAAAATTTTTGGATCAAAATGGCAAATTTGGACAAAACTCAGGGACTAAAATGGCAATTTGGACAAAACTCAGGGACTAAAATGGCAATAAAGTGAAAAGTCAGGGACCCAGATGCAAAAAAAAAACTATTTGGATCAAAATGGCAAATTTGGACAAAACTCAGGGACTAAAATGGCAATTTACTCTATTTTTAAAGTTGCAACACGAACCAAAGGCAAAAACCGTGTATATAACAGAGACAAAATAGATTCCGTGTATATAACAGACCAAAACCCTTACTTCCCTCCGGCCACCGTCCACTCGCCGTTGCCGGAAAACTCCTAATCTCACTCCGTATTTATGGTGTCGTTGTCAAATGGTGATACCAAAACCACCCACAAGGGAAAGAAAGTGGTTACCACCATTGGATCAGTTGCCGCGGTCGTGATGGTGGCTCGCACTATCTTCATTCATTACTGTCCACCTGAGGTCCGAGACTACCTTTACTTGGGCCAAAGGGATTTCTTGGACAAGTTTTCAACGGATATGACGACGGTGATCGAAGAATTCTTCGGGTTTGGACAAAACAAGCACTACACGGCGGCTCAGACGTATCTGTCGGCTCGTATATCTTCAAGCCTTCAATGTGTGAAGATCAGCAAAAACCATGGAGACACAAACACCACGATGTCACTGGAAACAAGCAAGAGTTTCACGGATACCTTCAAAGGAGTGAAGATGAAGTGGTTTTTGGCTTCAAAGATGACACCCACGAGAGTGTTTTATAATGAAGATAATTCTGGATCTTCCAGCAGATCCGAACAAGGGTCGTTTGAGCTTACATTTCATCGGAAACATAAAGATATGGTGTTGAAAGAGTATCTCCCGTTTATCATGAACGTTGCAAGGGCTGTGAAACAAGAGGAAAAGACCGTGAAGCTGTCCACCGTAGATATGAGCAGGTGGAAGTCCGTTAATTTCGACCATCCGGCTACGTTTGACAGACTGGCAATCGAACCTGATGTGAAGGCGATGGTCAAGAATGATTTGAATATGTTTCTGAAGAGTAGAGACTTTTACAGGAAAATCGGTAAAGCTTGGAAGAGAGGCTACTTGTGGTACGGTCCCCCAACCGCCAACCGCTCCTTACTGGTGGTTGAAGACATCGATTGTTCAATCGAGTAGCACGATAGAGTCGAGGGGGGCAGTGTGAGTAACCGCCACAAGGTTAGTATTTGGTCTACCGATTTGAAATGTGAGGGGTGTTTTTTATACTTTAATACATATTTTCTGAAGTTACAATCTCCTAAATCTCCATTCAAAACTATCATTGATTTTTTTAATCATTTTCATTTGACTTTCTTAGAAATCTTGGGGTCTAAAGGTCATATGTTTTGCCTTTCAGTTTTGGCCATGTCAATAGGTGATATACTTATTTTAAAATTTTTAATATGCAATTACTTAAACATTCTATTAATATAATAATTGATGGGTTGAAATTAGGGGTGTTTTTCGTGTAATTACTTCGGAATTCGGGTTTTCAAAGCTAAATATATAACATGATAAATAACCAACCCTTTCTAGGTTAGGTTCTTCGGTGTTCGGGTTAAATGGTTGAGTTTTATCGGGTTGAATTAGATCGGGTTTCTGGTTTTACTGGGCTATATTCGGGGTGCAAAAGGAATGTCTAGACCTGTGTTTGCTGAAAAAAAAAAAACATAAGGCATGGGTCATGGTGAGATGCTGATGTTTTACATACATATACATGACGTGTTCAATGCAATTAGGGGGACGGGGCGCCCCGTTGTGAAACCCCCATCACGCGTCAAACTATAACGCACACCGCCGCCACAAACTTGACCACGCGCGGACTTTATAACGCGTGATATTTATCATGCGTGGTAACTTGAAAAAATTGTTGAAAGTTGGAGAGAATGTGAGGGGAAATTGTTGGGTGTGGTGAGTGATAGGCATTTCCACTAAAATCCACCACTAGTAATAGAATAAAGCTCGATAACATGGCGGAAATTGATTGGATGTTGTGAGTGATGGGCGCCCCTATCCCCCTTAGACATTATATTTAGTTTTTCAATTATTAAAAAAAGTATCTATTAATAATATGTAGGATATGAGTATAAGTATGACTATGATTCTGGATTTGAAGGCATATGAATCAATATATCATAATATATAATTTGGGATGTACTTATAAGTGAATATTATATTTGAGATTTAACTTAAATTGGTATAATCTTTAAAGTTTCTCAAAGTGGAATAGGACAATAGGTTATAGGATTTATGGGGATTTGAATTACTATTATTTATTTTATTTATTTATTTTTTTAATGACAAATTTGGATCACTGACGGACCACTGGAGTATCATTGTGCCATCAGCAGAACCACCCGATCATATCCATCTCCACTAGGCATACTGTCTATACAACAATTCATGAGGAAACCCAATAAATATGGGAAAACCCCCTTGTGGGAATCCAACCCAGGACCTATTGGTACTAAAGTCTTATCCCACCCCCAATATGTCACTAGGGTAGAAAGCCGTGGACATTACTATTATTTAATTGCTCCTTTCATTTTTTGTCGTTGAATATAATCTCATCAGCCTTTAAAAAAAACAGTTGTTGGATATAATCTCATCAGTCTTTAAGAAAAAATAGAATATAATCTCATCAAAATTAATAGGATTTGATAAGTTTCAAATGGAACATAATATCGAAAGTTCTCACGTTTTTCGGGTGTATCCGAATCCCATGAATTATATCCATTCACCGAACAATTTAACTTCAATCGGGTTTGGGTTTATCATTCATCGGGTTAGGGTAATTCGGTAGGATAGTTTCTTGAGGGTGACATCGGGTCGGGTTTCAGGTAAATGTAACACCCTTAGTTGAAACTGATTTTTTTAACAACAAATTCACTTAATCGTATTAAGAGAACAAACTTCCAATGGGGGCTTGAATGAGTTTTTCTATGCATTTACTTGTCAATATTTATTATAATTATATTTGAGTTTTACCATGCACATGATTAATCATGTTTGTTATTAATCACATTCAGATAATAATTTCACCAATCAGTTTTTTTACCTTGTACTCAATTTGATTCAAAAGTAACCAAGTATAAATACTATGGTAATCGATTATGAATCATAGATCTCGATACTGTTAAATTTAACAGTGTTAATATAAGTATGATTTTTTTTAACTTACTCATAACACAATGGTTTGTATCAGTTGGTGTTGGAAATTAGGCAAAAAAGACATAAAACACTAAAGTGGTACCAAAACAGTAAAGTACCGACAAACCGGTACCGAACCAATAAATTCGGTACCTACTTCTCCATAATTTCGGTATCGGTATGATACTGATCTCATCCCTAGCTTTGATTAGTTATTCTATATTATGGATTATGGATTATTCTTTTTGTGATTTCAACAGGTAACGTTGTCCGGATTTCTCAACTTCATTGATGGTCTATGATCAAGCTGTGGTGACCAGTGAATCATCGTCTTCACAACAAACCATAAGGAAAAACTCGACCCTGCACTCCTTCGCCCTGGTCGCATGGATGTTCACATCAACATGTCCTACTTATGGATGATTTCCCCGTCCCTGGGGGACCGTACTACAAGTAGCCTCTCTTCCAAGCTTTGCCGATTTTCCTGTAAAAGTCTCCACTCTCCAGAAACATATCCAAATCATTCTTGACCATCGCCTTCACATCAGGTTCGAATGCCAGTGTGTCAAACGTAGCCAGATAGTCAAAATTAACGGACTTCCACCTGCTCATATCTACGGTGGACAGCTTCACCGTCTTTTCCTCTTGTTTCACAGCCCTTGCAACGTTAATGATAAACGGGAGATACTCTTTCAACACCATATCTTTATGTTTCCGGTGAAATGTAAGCTCAAACGACCCTTGTTCGGATCTTCTGGAAGATCCAGAATCATCTTCATTATAAAACACTCTCGTGGGTGTCTTCTTTGAAGCCAAAAACCACTTCATCTTCACTCCTTTGAAGGTATCCGTGAAACTCTTGCTTGTTTCCAGTGACATCGTGGTGTTTGTGTCTCCATGGTTTTTGCTGATCTTCACACATTGAAGGCTTGAAGATATACGAGCTAACAGATACGTCTGAGCCGTCGTGTAGTGCTCGTTTTGTCCAAACCCAAAGAATTCATCGATCGCCATCGTCATATCCGTTGAAAACTTGTCCAAGAAATCCCTTAGGCACGAGTAAAGGTAGTCTCGGACCTCATGTGGACAGTAATCAATGAAGATAGTGCGAGCCACCATCACGACCGCGGAAACGGATCCGATGGTGGTAACCACTTTCTTTCCCTTGTGGGTGGTTTTGGTATCACCATTTTACGACGACGCCATAATAACGGAGTGAGATTAGGAGATTTTCGGCAACGGCAGGTGAACGGTGGTCGGAGGGAAGTAAGGATTTTGGTTTGTGTTGCACCTTGTAAGGATATTATGTCTGTTATATACACGGAATCTATTTTGTCTTTGTTATGTTACAAATGGCATTTTTCGTGTAATTTCCGTCAATGTGAATAGTATTTTATATTATATGATTGTGCATTTTGAGCTTATGACGTGTATGATTTCATGAATTACGTTTAAAGAACTCACAAAATATTTCATGATGCATGATGATTATTATTATTGATTGCGACTCGAAACAGTTTAAACAGTGCACAGAACAAAACTAGCACACTTATCCGATAAACTAGTAGTACTGACAGGAGTTCAGTACTCAGACAGACAGCATGTTTAGGACACAGATTGAGTCCCGAAACCAAA
>JARYGA010001848.1:0-33917 GCA_030545235.1 Helianthus tuberosus
AACCCTAAAGCCAATAAGTAATGGGTTGGGCCTAAAATGTCTGGTTTATAACACTCCCCCTCAGACATTTAGAATTACACACAGTTTAACAACATACTTCAGGATGATGTTAAATAGATACTTCAGGACCTAAATAAATAAACTGATACTACTAGATCAGCTATGCTGCCTCATTAAAAACCTTACTAAGAAAACCCAGTGGGACAAAACTTAGTTAAGGGAAAAAGAGTACAGCGTGTATAATTCTCCCCCTGAATTCAACAAACATCTTTCAATCTACGAAGACCGATCTTGTGTGATAGCTGCTCGAAATTACTTCTAGGTAAAGATTTCGTGAACAGGTCAGCTAGATTTTCACTTGACTTAATCTGGCGAACATCAATTTCCCTTCTTTTTGCAAGTCATATGTTGAGAAAAATTTTGGTGAGATGTGCTTTGTTCGATCACCCTTGATATAACCTTCTCTGATCTGAGCTATGTAAGCAGCATTGTCTTCATAAATAATTGTCGGCTCCTTCTTGATATGTTCTAATCCGCACGCTTCTTGTATGTGATTAATCATTGATCTCAACCACATGCATTCTCGGCCAGCATCATATAGTGCTATCTATTCGGCATGGTTTGATGATGTTGCTGTAAGTGTTTGCTTAGTTGACTTCCAAGAAATTGTTGTGCCACCGTATGTGAATATGTAACTTGTCTGAGATTTTGCTTTGTGAGGATCCGATACATATCCGGCATCAGCATACCCAACAAGCTGGGACTTTTGATCTTTCTGATAGAAAAGACCTAAGTCTTGTGTCCCGCAAATATACCGGAATATATGTTTTACACCATTCCAGTGTCTACGTGTTGGATTCGAACTGTATCTCTCTAGTACATGTACTGCAAATGCAATGTCAGGTCTTGTGTTATTTGCGAGATACATAAGGGCATCGATCACGCTTAAGTACGGTACTTCTGGACCAAGTACTTCTTCGCCTTCTTCTTAAGGGTGATAAGGATCCTTGTGTGGATCTAGCGGTCGGACAACCATAGGTACGCTAAACGGATGTGCTTTGTCCATATTGAAACCTACTAACATCTTCTGGATGTAGTTTGATTGATGGACAAATGTGCCATTGCACAGATATTCAAATTGTAGTCCGATACATAATTTCGTCATACCAAGATCTTTCATTTCAAATTCCTTCTTTAACAACTGAGCAGCTTTCTCTATCTCTTCAAGAGATCCGATGATGTTGATATCGTCAACATAGACTGCTATTATAAGGAAATTTGAGAGTGATCGTTTTATAAAGACACATGGACTGATTACATCAGACTTGTATCCTTCCTTTTTGAGATATTCACTAAGTCGATTGTACCACATACGACCAGATTGTTTGAGACCATATAAAGATCTCTGGAGCTTTATAGAACACATATCTCGAGGTGTTGATTTTAATGCTTCAGGCAATTTTAATCCTTTAGGGATTTTAATGTAGATGTCATTTTCAAGTGTCCCGTATAAGTATGCGGTGACGACATCCATTAGTCTCATATGAAGTCCTTCAGAGATTGTGAGGCCGATTAGGAACCTAAGGGTTATCGCATCCACTACAGGGGAATACGTTTCCTCATAATCAACTCCTGGGATTTAGGAAAACCCTTGCGCTACAAGTTGAGCCTTATATCTCACAATTTCATTCTTTTCATTTCTCTTTATTGCAAACACCCATTTATAACCTACTGGTTTGACGTCTATGGGTGTTCGGACTACAGGTCCAAAAACATGTCGCTTTTTGAGCGAATTTAATTCGGCATTTATGGCTTCTAGCCATCTTGGCCTATCATTTCTGTGCATGCACTCTTCTAAAGTTTTAGGTACGTAGTCATTTTCATTGATAACATCCGTTGCTATAGCATATGCAAATATATCATCAACACGTATTTTATTCCAGTTCCACATTATACTATCTTATACATAATTAATAGAGATCTCATTTTCGTTTGGTACCGGTGTTTCTTCTGAAACTTCATTTTCCTCTGGATTCATAGTTGTCTCTTCTGGGACATTTACCTCTACCGGGGTTTCACTTATAATCTTTTCTGAGTTTTCACCAACTGCATTACTTTGCTCTTTTCGTTTTCGTGGGTTTTTGTCTTTGGAACCGATTGGTCTCCCACGCTTTCATTGTATAGTAATCACTTCTGGGATTACTTCAATTCGAGCAGGTGTATTTGATGCTGGTACATGTGACTTTGTCACTCTATTCGTGCCTGTGAATGCATCTGGTAATTCATTCGCTATTCTTTGCAAATGTATGATCTTTTGGACTTCATATTCACATTGACCACTTCGCGGGTCGAGATTTGATAGCGATGATGCATTTCACGTTATTTCTTGTGTTACCAGTCTTTCTTTGTCCTTATCTCCCCCTAAGACTGGGAACATTGTTTCATTAAAATGACAGTAAGCATACCGTGCTGTAAACATGTCTCCCGTCAGTGGTTCTAAATATTCTTTCCAAGAAGCAGGTGCATAGTTATAGGGGGGCTCCTTTCGGAAGAAAACAAAAGGGAAATAGAGATTATGTTGGTAAACTGTGTTTAATTCTAAATGTCTGAGGGGGAGTGTTATAAACCAGACATTTTAGGCCCAACCCATTACTTATGGGCTTTAGGGTTTCCAGCTTTGTTTATCTCTATTTATTGTAAGGTTGAATATTATGAAGAATTGAATCAAGTTTTATCTCTATTTCTCTTTGGTTTTTATCATCAAATGCGTATAGTCATTGAAACTATCACACAAAATCTTTACCCCGAACAATTAGAAGCCTTTTGTGTGAATTTTATTTCAACTCTAGTCATTAAATGCGTATAAGTCATAGAAACTATTCAGCATATGATGAAAATTATTGTAATGTTGAATATTTGATATTTGCGATAGTTTCAATGACTATACGCATTTAATGCGTGATAGTTTCAATGACTATACGCATTAAATGCGTATCTTAAAAAAAAACCAACACCCCATACTACATAAAATTTCTGACCGGAAAACTTTTACCGCCAACCGTTTCTGTGATACCTTACACGACGGTTCCTACCGTCACGCCTTACAATCTTACCCGAAAACCTTTCTCCGGCGGTTAACCGACGCTGCGTACAACCGATGTTCTTGATTTGCGATGTTAGCGACGGCTTGCTTGGCGGCGATAAAACCGTTGATTATAAGGCTTTCTTCTTGCATCGAGTCTCTGGATATCCCCATGTTTGCAGATCGCCGGAGATGACGGTTCCGATCTGGAGAAGATGGTTCCGATCTGGAGATGGCGGTTCCGATCTTTGTGTTTGAGGTAGTTGTTGTTGAGATACAATATATTATAACACTTTGGAGATGATGGTTCCGATCTGGAGATGGCGGTTCCGGTCTTTGTGTTTGAGGTGGTTGTTGTTGAGATACAATATATTATAACAATGAGATATAACTAAAAGATATTTAATGTCAGATCGTGTATCTTTCTTTTTTCTTATTGCCACCCATACAAATGATCTTGGCTTTTAATATGTGTACATAATTTATAACAAAACAATATTTTTTTTGGAATAGATAGGAAGGACCGAATTACTGTACTACATTACTATATTATTATTAATTAATAGGTTTACATAGCACGGGTTATGTGTTAGGGCTGGAGCCCATTCTTTTGATGGTTGACTTAACACTCTTAGTTAATTTATATGAATTTTTTTTAAATAAACTTTTATATGATTATTGTAAGAAATTACCAAATATTAGCCTGAAAATTTCAGAGACAACCCTATTAATACGACACGACACGAACCACATTACAGGATACAAAATTAATAAATGAGTTTGTTTTCCTTCTTTATTTTATAAACATACTTAGAGTTTAGAACCTGCAGTTCTAGCAAAAGAGAACCTGAAGTTCTCATACAATATAAATTTCATTTGGAGGCTTGTTTTTAAAATGCCTTATTCTTTCCTTAATAGATAAAAATGTCGAACTTATCAAAACTTGAATTCACCGCACTTGACATCTCGGGTAACAACTACCTCCCATGGACTCTTGATGCTAAAATTCACTTGACGGCAAATAATTTGGGGGAGACAATTATTGATGGTAATCAAACTTCACCTCAAGATAAAGCGAAAGCTATGATATTCCTCCGCCATCATCTTCACGAATATCTAAAGCGGGAATATCTAACTGTTGAGGACCCCCTTCAATTATGGACAAATATCAAAGAACGTTTTGACCACCAGAAGTTGGTCTTACTCCCCAAAGCCCGTTATGAATGGCTTCATTTACGACTACAGGATTTTAAGACCGTCAGTGAGTATAATTCTGCCCTGTTCCGCATTACCTCTGAACTTAAATTATGTGGTGAGAAAATTACCGATGAAGACATGCTTGAAAAGACTTTCTCAACGTTCCATGCCTCAAATATGCTCCTGTCGCAGCAATAGTGGGAACGTCTTCTGAATTGATATCATGTCTTCTGGTCGCGGAGCAAAACAACAAGCTCCTACTACAAAATCATCAATCGCGACCTGCCGGTGCAAGCCCATTCCCTAAAGCGAATGTGGCCAATTATCAAAGCGGACGAGGTAGAGGTAGAGGCCGCGGCCCAGCAGAGGTCGTGGTCGTGGTCGTGGTCGAGGACGGGGATATACATGGCGTCGGGAGTCTCAGAACACTAAAAATAGCGGTGGTGAATCGAGTCGACACAATACGAGGCGACATTCGAAAGGGAAAAGTAGCGGGAACCAAAGCAACATTTGTTATAAATGTGGGATGTCAAATCATTGGTCCCGCACATGTCACACCCCTAAACACCTCGTTGAGGCATATCAACGCATGATGAAAGAAAAAGGAAAGAATACTGAAACTAATCTGATTGAGAATGCACCTTCAGCCACGATATCAGACGTTTATTTGGATGCATGTGATTTCATTGAAAATGTTCGTGATGTTTAAACATATTTAACGTACCTTTTTATGTTTTACTTTTCACACTGTGACTTTGGTATTTGTTTTGATTTGAAACTCTTGCAATGTTTTATTTTTACTTCTTTGCATTAACTTTTATTTATTTATTTTTTATTTATTTCTTGAAGAAATATGCATGCTAGCTCCAGTAGAGCTATTATTGGTGATGAACGTCTGGTAGACAGCGGTAGTACTAACACTATTCTCAAAGATATGAAATTTTTCTCTGAGTTGTCTCCGTTAGAGACACCGATTAGTACTATATCTGGTGTCAGTAACCTTATTGAAGGCTTCGGCAGAGCACACATAACATTATCTTCGGGTATCAAATTAACTATTGATAATGCATTATATTCTAGTAAATCCAGAAGAAATTTACTTAGCTTTAAAGATATTCGAAAAAACGGTTACCACCTAAAAACAATATCTGAAAATAATATTGAATATCTTCATATTACTTCAAATAAAAATGGCAAAGAAACAATTGTTGAACAATTAGAAGCCTTATCCTCTGGATTATATTGTACTAATATCAATCCTAGCGAATCATACATGGTGAGTAACCAAAAGCTGTTAGATAAAGACACATTCAATATATGACATGACCGTCTAGGTCACCCTGGTAGCATAATGATAAGATGAATAATCAAAAGTGCAACTGGGCACCCTCTCAAAAACATAAAAGTTTTGCTACCACAAGACTTATCATGTGTAGCATGCTCTCTCGGCAAACTTATAACTCGGCCCTCACAAACTAAATTGATACATGAAACCCCATCATTTTTAGAAAGAATCCAAGGGAATATTTGTGGGCCTATTCGTCCTCCGTGTGGACCATTCCGCTATTTCTTGGTCTTAGTAGACGCATCCTCAAGGTGGTCACATGTGAGCCTTTTAGCTACTCGAAATGTAGCATTTGCCCGACTTTTAGCTCAAATCATACAATTGAGAGCCAATTTCCCTGATAATCAAATTAAAAACATCCGAATGGATAATGCGGGAGAGTTTACATCTCAAGCTTTTAATGACTATTGTATGTCAATTAGGATCAATGTTGAGCATTCAGTACCTCATGTTCACACACAAAACGGTTTAGCTGAATCTCAGATTAAACGATTAAAAATAATCGCTAGACCACTCTTAATGAGATGTAAATTACCATCTTCTGCATGGGGTCATGCTATTTTGCATGCCGCTGCAGTGATTAGATTGAGACCAACTGCTGATCACGAATACTCCCCATTGCAACTGGTCTCCGGATGAGAACCAAGTTTATCTCACCTTAGAATTTTTGGTTGTGCGGTATATGTACCAATACCGCCACCAAAACATACTACAATGGGACCCCAAAGAAGACTGGGTATCTATATCGGTTTTAACTCCCCGTCCATAATTAAATATTTAGAACCAATGACGGGAGACATGTTTACAGCACGGTATGTTGACTGTCATTTTGATGAAACAATGTTCCCAGTCTTAGGGGGAGATAAGGACAAAGAAAGACTGGTAACACAAGTAATAACGTGGAATACATCATCGCTATCAAATCTCGACCCCCAAAGTGGTCAAAGTGAATATGAAGTCCAAAAGATCATACATTTGCAAAGAATAGCGAATGAATTACCAGATGCATTCACAGACACGAATAGAGTGACAAAGTCACATGTACCAACATCAAATGCACCTGCTCGAATTGAAGTAATCCCAGAAGCGATTACTATACAACGAAAGCGTGGGAGACCAATCGGTTCCAAAGACAAAAACCCACGAAAACGAAAAGAGCAAAGTAACGCAGTTGGTGAAAACTCACAAAAGATTATAAGTGAAACCCGGTAGAGGTAAATGTCCCAGAAGAGACAACTATGAATCCAGAGTAAAATAAAGTTTCAGAAGAAACACCGTTACCGAACGAAAACGAGATCTCTATTAATTATGTACAAGATAATACAATGTGGAACCGGAATAAAACACGTGTTGATGATATATTCGCATATGCTATAGCAACGAATGTAATCAATGAAAATGATTACGTACCTAAAACTTTAGAAGAGTGCATGCACATAATTGAATGGCCAAGATGGCAAGAAGCTATAAATGCCGAATTGAATTCGCTCGAAAAGCGACATGTTTCAAATTGAATTCTCTCAAATTTCACTATAATAGCAGTCTATGTTGATGATATCAACATCATCGGATCTCCTGAAATATGTCGCTCTCAAAACATGTCGCTTTTCGAGCGAATTCAATTCGGCATTTATGGCTTCTTGCCATCTTGGCCAATCATTTCTGTGCATGCACTCTTCTAAAGTTTTATGTACGTAATCATTTTCATTGATTACATCGGTTGCTATAGCATATGCGAATATATCATCAACACGTGTTTTATTCCGGTTCCAAATTGTACTATCTTGTACATAATTAATAGAGATCTCATTTTCGTTCGGTACAGGTGTTTCTTCTGAAACTTCATTTTCCTCTGGATTCATAGTTGTCTCTTCTGGGACATTTACCTCTACCGGGGTTTCACTTATAATCTTTTGTGAGTTTTCACCAACTGCGTTACTTTGCTCTTTTCGTTTCCATGGGTTTTTGTCTTTGGAACCGATTGGTCTCCCACGCTTTCGTTGTATAGTAATCGCTTCTGGGATTACTTCAATTCGAGCAGGTGCATTTGATGCTGGTACATGTGACTTTGTCACTCTATTCGTGTATGTGGATGCATCTGGTAATTCATTCGCTATTCTTTGCAAATGTATAATCTTTTGGACGTCATTTTCACATTGACCACTTCAGGGGTCGAGTTTTGATAGCGATGATGCATTCCATGTCATTTCTTGTGTTACCAGTCTTTCTTTGTCCTTATCTCCCCCTAAGACTGGGAACATTGTTTCATCAAAATGACAGTCAGCATACCGTGCTGTAAACATGTCTCCCGTCATTGTTTCTAAATATTTAATTATGGACGGGGAGTTAAAACCAATATAGATACCCAGTCTTCTTTGGGGTCCCATTGTAGTACGTTGTGGTGGCAGTATTGGTACATATACCGCACAACCAAAAATTCTAAGGTGGGACAAACTTGGTTCTCGTCCGGAGACCATTTGCAATGGGGAGTATTCGTGATCAGCAGTTGGTCTCAATCTAATCAGTGCAGCGGCATGCAAAATAGCATGACCCCATGCAGAAGATGGTAATTTACATCTCATTAAGAGTGGTCTAGCGGTTATTTGTTATCGTTTAATAAGAGATTCAGCTAAACCGTTTTGTGTGTAAACATGAGGTACTGAATGTTCAACATTGATCCCAATTGACATACAAAAGTCATTAAAAGTTTGAGATGTGAACTCTCCCGCTTTATGGATCCGGATGTTTTTAATTTGATTATCCAGAAAATTGGCTCTCAATTGTATGATTTGAGCTAAAAGTCTGATAAATGCTACATTTCGAGTAGCTAAAAGGCTCACATGTGACCATCTTGAGGATGCGTCTATTAAGACCAAGAAATAGCGGAATGGTCCACACGGAGGATGAATAGGCCCACAAATATCCCCTTGGATTCTTTCTAAAAATGATGGGGTTTCATGTATCAATTTAGTTTGTGAGGGCCAAGCAATAAATTTGCCTAGAGAGCATGCTGCACATGATATGTCTTGTGGTAGCAAAACTTTTAAGTTTTTGAGAAGTTGCCCGGTTGCACTTTTGATTATTCGTGTGTAGCATGCTCTCTGGGCAAACTTATAACTCGGCCCTTAATACATGAAGCCCCCTCATTTTTGGAAAGAATCCAAGGGGATATTTGTGGGCCTATTCATCCTCCTTGTGGACCATTCCGCTATTTCTTGGTCTTAATAGACGCATCCTCAAGATGGTCACATGTGAGCCTTTTTGCTACTCGAAATGTAGCATTTTTCTGACTTTTAGCTCAAATCATACAATTGAGAGCCAATTTTCCGGATAATCAAATTAAAAACATCCGGATCCATAATGCGGGAGAGTTCACATCTCAAACTTTTAATGACTTTTGTATGTCAATTGGGATCAATGTTGAACATTCAGTACCTCATGTTCACACACAAAACGGTTTAGCTGAATCTCTGATCAAACGATAACAAATAATCGCTAGACCACTCTTAATGAGATGTAAATTACCATCTTCTGCATGGGGTCATGCTATTTTGCATGCCGCTGCACTGATTAGATTGAGACCAACTGCTGATCACGAATACTCCCCATTGCAACTGGTCTCCGGACGAGAACCAAGTTTGTCCCACCTTAGAATTTTTGGTTGTGCGGTATATGTACCAATACCGCCACCACAACGTAGTACAATGGGACCCCAAAGAAGACCGGGTATCTATATTGGTTTTAACTCCCCGTCCATAATTAAATACTTAGAACCCATGACGGGAGACATGTTTATAGCACGGTATGCTGACTGTCATTTTGATGAAACAATGTTCCCAGTCTTAGGGGGAGATAAGGACAAAGAAAGACTGGTAACACAAGAAATGACATGGAATGCATCATCGCTATCAAAACTCGACCCCCGAAGTGGTTAATGTGAATATGAAGTCCAAAAGATTATACATTTGCAAAGAATAGCGAATGAATTACCAGATGCATTCACATACACGAATAGAGTGACAAAGTCACATGTACCAGCATCAAATGCACCTGCTTGAATTGAAGTAATCCCAGAAGCGATTACTATTCAACGAAAGCGTGGGAGACCAATCGGTTCCAAAGACAAAAACCCATGGAAACGAAAAGAGCAAAGTAACGCAGTTGGTGAAAACTCACAAAAGATTATAAGTGAAAACCCGGTAGAGGTAAATGTCCTAGAAGAGACAACTATGAATCCAGAGGAAAAAGAAGTTTCAGAAGAAACACCGGTACCGAACGAAAATGAGATCTCTATTAATTATATACAAGATAGTGTTAGGGGAGGATTTTCCAATCCTAAGGATCACGGATCCTCAAGCACTGCCAGGATCACGGATCCTCAATTATGTTTGAATTAAGGATCCTAAGAAGACATTGTAGGATCAGGATTCAGGATCCTTATTGTTATCCTTATACTAATGGTTGCCTTCATTATGTTTAAGCTTGTTTTGCAGGAGTATACGCCTTGGACTTGGTCTTCCCGATATTCTTGGGGAATATGCCCTCAATATTCCGCACGTGCATGGCTTTATCAACGTTATGGAGATCGTGGGAAGCTTGCATATTTAGCGGATAGTTAGTTGTTTTAGTTATTGCTAATTTTAAAAGGGGATAACAAGATTGAATTAGGACACTTGGCTATTTTAGCAAACACACACACTCGAAACAGCTCTCAATAGCTCTCAACAGTTCATTTGGCGATTTCATACACATTGCACTCTAGTGATCCTTGTAACAAGCTTGTTATCATCCCGAGTTGTAAAGATCATTTGTTTAATTATAGTTGGTGATCGGTAGTTTCCATCACCCGAGGTTTTTTATGCCGGAGATCAACTCTTGATCAAGGGCTTTTTCCTCGTATAAATCCTTGTGTCACTTGTTCACTTGATTTGCAAATTATTCATACATTTGTTCAAGCATCATTCCTCACAACAAAGATTTGGTTGCATTATCTTGGCCTGATTTTTGACAAAAATAGTTTGGCGCCCACCGTGGGGAAATTGGTGCTTCATTCTTGAAAAATTTTGCTCATAGTGTTCATTTCGGTTCATCATCTTCAACTACATGGCTTCCTCAGCAAAGAACACTTCAAGCTCTATGCCGGCAGTCACTTCTTCGCAGGGCATTCCACCTTTGCCTCCACCACCTTTTGGATCCCAGAAGAATGCTGAAAATGCTGCAAAGAGACCAAGCCCCATTTTTCCAAAACCACCAACTTCTTCTGTTTCTTCTAACCCTACTACTAGTTGTTAGGGGAGGATTTTCCAAAGATCAGTGATCCTCAATTACTGTCAAGCTTAGGGATCCTCAATTCTGTTTGAATTAGTGATCCTCAGAGGGTATTATAGGATCAGGATCATGGATCATCATAGTGATCCTTACACTAACGATTGTCTGCTTTGAATATGATGTTGTTTTGCAGGAGTACAAGCTTGGACTTGGTCTTCGCGATATTCCTGGAGCATATTCCATACTTATTCCGCACTTGCTTAACTGAAGTGGACGTTATGGAGTTCGTGGAAGACTTGCACAAAATGCGGATAGTTAGTTAGCTTAGATATTTTCTAAATTTATAAGGGGATGGCGAGCTAGATCAGAACACTTGGCTTAACACACACACTCGTAACTGCTCTCATCAGCTCTCGACAATTCACTTGGCGATTACACACTTTTTTGCACATTATACTCTAGTGATCCTTGTAACTAGCTCGCTATCATCCGAAGTTGTAATAACTTGTTTGTTTAATCTGAGTTGGTGATCGGTAGTTTCCATCACCCGAGGTTTTTTATGCCGGAGATCAACTCTTGATCAAGGGCTTTTTCCTCGTATAAATCTTTGTGTCACTTGTTCATTACATTTCTGAGTGATCCTTAGCATTGTTCATTGATTCAAGCATCACACCTCACAACAGAAAGTTTGGTTGCATTATCTTAGCTTAATTTTTGGTCAAAACAATTTGGCGCCCACCGTGGGGCAATTGGTGCTTCGTTCTTGAGAAATTATTGTTCTGGTGATCATTTCAATTCGTTACAATCAAGCAAATGGCTTCCTCAGCAAAGAACACATCAAGCTCTATGCCGGCAGTCAGTTATTCACAAGGCGTTCCTCCTTTGCCTCCACCACCTTCTGGATCTCAGAAGAATGCTGAAAATGCTGCGAAGAGACAAACCCCCATTTTTACAAAACCACCAACTTCTTCTGTTTCCACTAATCCTGCTACTAATGATCTTTTTAATCTGAATTTGCAGATGAGGGATCGCATGCAAGAGCAGGATAAAACCAATGAACGGATCCTCCAAGAGATTTGTGATATCAAGAAACAGAAGAAATCAGTGGAGAATCACTCTCCTCTGATGCCAAGGTCATTGAATTTTGACACTCCACCTGTAACTACCCTACAATCGGCAGTTCCGGGCATCCAGTATCAAAGTGGTCCATCAGAAAGGCGTTATGGAACGACAACTATGAGTCAGGCATTTGGCTCTCACTCCCAGCCTCAGGGATCCTATTTTCAGCCATCGGGATCCTCTATTCAGCATCAAGGATCCTTCAGCTCAGGAGGATATTTGGGAATGCATGCGGTTCAAGGATCCTCCCAAGTCCAAGGACCCCCCCAGGTCCAAGGACCCCCCCAGGTCCAAGGACCCTCCCAGGTCCAGGATCCTTTCAGCTTCAAGGATCATCTCAGCCTCAAGGATCCAACATCTTTCAGGATCAAGGATTCTTAAGAAGTATGCAGCCTCCAAGCTCGGATGTTCATCAAGGAGACTTCATACCAATGCAGACCATCGCTTCCTCTGGTCCTTCAATCATACCAGAACCCCGTCAACATGGATTCACATCTGGAATTCCAAACATGAATCCAATGGGAGGTAACACTTTCAATAATTCATATAACACTAACCATGGCTCTATGCAGGATACAGGTATCAATCAGGCTATGGCTAGGGAGCTACAGAAGCTTAAGGATATGATATCCAGCGTACCAGGAGTGGTTAAACCCATTCCTAAAATTGCAGACGGTAGCCATAGGATATCTCATTTTGCACCACCTATTTGTGATGTTGAGATACCCAAAAGATTCCAGATACCTTCCATGAAGCTGTATGATGGTTTGACGGATCCAGAGGAGCATATAGCTTAGTACAGGGAGAGGATGGAAATCAATCCGATTCCTGAGAGGTTAAAAGAAGCATGTCTATGCAAGGGTTTTGGATCCACACTCACATTATCTGCTCTTAAGTGGCTGCTAAGTCTTCCCCCTTACTCTATTACTTCATTTGCTAATCTAGTTAATTTGTTTAATAGTCAATTCTCTTGTAGTAGAAAGTTTGAACGATTAACTAGTGATCTATATAGGGTAACACAAGGTCAAAATGAATCACTTAGAGATTACATCACTAAGTTTAGTAAAGAATCCTTAGATATCCCTAACCTGAATATTGCTACGGCTGTAGAAGCCTTTAAAATGGGATTGCTTAGGGATTCATTGTTCCATGATGATCTTGTTATGACCCCATGCAGGAATCTTGATGAAGTAAGAACCAGGGCCCTTAGGTTCATCCGTCTAGAGGATGACAAAAGGATCCAGGAGAGATTGACATGATCCTCTAAACAGGAAAATCAAGGATCCTACTTCAGGAACAACAAATCAAAGTCCTACAACAAGTCTGATAACCAGAATGTGCATGCAGTGGAACAGGAAGAGGATGATGAGGATTCTCCTCCCATTTCTGAATACTGTTTTTCTGTTGATAACAATGAACTAATCCTTGCAATGCAGAATCTAGGTGAAAAAGCTAGGTGGCCGAGAAAAAGTGATAAACCAGCTGCTACAAAAGATAAGTCCAAGTGGTGTGCATATCATGAGGATTTCGGGCATCTCACTGAAGAGTGCATTGCACTTAGAAAGGAAATTGGTTACTTGTTGAGCAAGGGGCATTTGAAAGAGCTTTTGGGACGAAAGAAGTCAAGGATCTAGGATCCTGAAAGGATCCCGGAAAAGGCTCCTGCTCCTCCAGCAGATGCACAAGTTATAAACTTCATATCCGGTGGATCAGACATTTGTGGTACTTCCTTTTCAGCAGCCAAAAGACATGCCAAGGAAACCAAGATGGATAATGGAGACAGACCCATCCGGACGTCCACTGTCACCGAGGATAAGATCATAACTTTTGATGAGGATGATCGTCTTGATGTTCAGGATCCTTATCATGATGGTCTTGTTATTACCCTGTTTATATCTAATCATTTTGTTCGCAGGATCCTTATAGATGGAGGAAGCTCTGTGAACATCATTCAGCTTGATGTCCTCAAGAAGATGCATATCCTGGAGTCTGATATTGTCCCAAGATCCTCAGTCCTTGTGGGATTCAGTGGGGAAACCAAGAACACATTGGGGGACATCAAACTCCCTATCTATATTGAAAGACTCCATTCTTATAAGAAATTTTGTGTTATAGATTGCTTATCATGTTGCAATGTTATCCTTGGCAGGCCGTGGATACATGATATGAAGTGTTAGGGGAGGATTTTCTAACAATTAGTGATCCTTATTCGTTATCCTAACTAATGATCCTTATTTCTGTGACAGGTGGTGATCCTCAGAAGAGCTTCAGGATCAGGATCATGGATCACTTTAAGGATCCTCGTACTGACGATTGTTTACTTATGTTTTGTAGCATATCGCAGGTATATTGAGCTTGACCAAGTCTAAGCGACATTCCTGGAGAATATTCCTACACTATTCTGCACGTGCTTGACCAAAAATAGACGTTATGGAGAACGTGGAGGCTTGGCACGAAAGTCGGATAGTTAGTTTAGGTGGTTTTTTCTATTTTAAAAATGGAGTAACGAGCTAGTAGAACACACTTAGCCATTTCTCAGTTACACACACTCGTACAAACGCTCATACAAGCTCTCGTTCAAACACTTAGCAATTTCATATACTTTTTACACATTTCACCGTAGTGATCCTTGTACCCAGCTCGTTACTATCCGAAGTTGTAAACATTTAACCATTTATTTTAGCTTGGTGATCGGTAGTTTCCATCACCCGGGGTTTTTTGTGCCAGAGATCAATTCTTGATCAAGGGCTTTTTCCCCGTATAAATCCTTGTCTTGTTTGTGCATTTTACATTGAAGTGATCCTCATTGCTGTTACATATTTAAAGCATCATTCCCCTAAACAAAGAGTTTGGTTGCAATATCCTCATCAGATTTTCTGACCAAAACAGTTTGGCGCCCACCGTGGGGCAATTGGTGCTTCGTCCTTAAGAAAATACGCATTTATGTGCTCAATTCGGTTCACTACAACCAAGCAGATGGCTTCCTCATCGAAGAATGCTTCAAACTTGATGCCCTCATTCACTTCTTCACAAGGCGTTCCTCCTTTGCCTCCACCACCTTCTGGATCCCAGAAGAATACTGAGAATGCTGCGAAGAAGCCGACTCCCATTTTTTCGAAACCACCTACTTCTTCTGTTTCAACTAATCCTACTACTAATGATCTCTATGCCTTGATTTTGCAGATGAGGAATCATGCACAAGAGCAGGATAAAACCAACGAAAGGATCCTCCGGGAGATTGACGAAATTAAGAAACAGAAGAAAACGGCGGAGAATCACTCCCCACTGATGCCCAGATCTTTGAATTTTGATACTCCGGTGATTACTTCTCAGCCATCAGTGGTTCCAGACATTCAATATGTGGGAGGACCAAAAGGAGTGCACTACGGAACAACAACCATGACCCAGGCATCAGGTTCACTTTTCCAGCCAGCGGGATCCTATCCTCAGCATATGGGATCCCTCACAAGTTCAGGAGTGCAGCAGTTTCAAGGATCCTCCTTCGTTCCAGGATCATCCCAGGTTCAAGGATCCTCCTTCGTTCCAGGATCATCCCAGGTTCAAGGATCCTCCTTCGTTCCAGGATCATCCCAGGTTCAAGGATGCTCCTTCATTCCTGGATCATCCCAGGTTCAAGGATCCTCCTTCGTTCCAGGATCATCACAGGTTCAAGGATCCTCCTTCGTTCCAGGATCATCCCAGGTTCAAGGATCCTCCTTCGTTCCAGGATCATCCCAGGTTCAAGGATCCTTCTTCGTTCCAGGATCGTCCCAGTTTCAGGGATCCTTTCAGATGCCAGGATCCTTGAGGAGTTTGCAAACAGGAAGTTCAGATGTCCATCAAGGAGATTTTATTCCAATGCAGACCAATGCCTCTACTGGTCCCTCGATCATTCCAGAGCCCCAACAATATGGATTAACATCCATTCTCCCTAACTTGAATCCAATGGAGGTAACACTTTTAACAATTCTTATACTACTAACCAAGGTCTTATGCAGGATCCAGGTATCAATCATGACATGGCCAGAGAATTGCAAAAGCTAAAGGATATGATATCAAGTGTCTCGGGAGTAGTCAAACCTATCCCCGAGATTGCAGATGGGAGCCATAAGATATCTCGTTTTGCACCACCAATCTGTGATGCTGAGATACCCAAGAGGTTCCATGTGCCTACAATGAAGCTGTATGATGGCTCAACAGATCCTGAAGAACACATAGCACAATACAGGGAGAGGATGGAGATCAATCCAATCCCAGAAAGGTTAAAGGAAGCATGCCTGTGCAAAGGATTCGGATCCACTCTTACTGGATCAGCTCTCAAGTGGCTGCTAAGTCTTCCTCCCTATTCTACTACCTCATTTGCTAACCTAGTTAACTTGTTTAATAATCAGTTTCCTTGTAGTAGAAAATTTGAACGATTAACTAGTGATTTATATAGGATAACCCAGGGTCATAATGAATCACTAAGAGATTACATTACCAAATTCAGTAAAGAATCCTTAGACATTCCTAACTTAGATATAGCCACGGCTGTTGAGGCCTTCAAAATGGGATTGCTTAGGGATTCGTTATTTTATGATGATCTTGTTATGACACCATGCAGGAACTTAGATGAGGTAAGAACCCGAGCACTTAGGTACATTCGGCTAGAGGATGACAAGAGGATCCAGGAGAGGATAACAGGATCCTCAAAGCAGGATAAGCAAGGATCCTCATTCAGGAACAACAAGTTCAGATCCTACAACAGATCTGATAACCAGAACGTGCACTCTATTGATCAAGAAGAGGATGACGAAGATTATCCTCCACTCTCTGAATATTGCTTTAGTGTTGATAACAATGAATTAATACTTGTTATGCAGAACCTAGGTGATAAAGCTAGGTGGCCGAGAAAGAATGATAGGCCGGCTGCAACTAAGGATAAATCAAAGTGGTGTGCATATCATGAAGATTTTGGGCACCTTACAGAAGAATGCATTGCATTAAGAAAGGAAATTGGATACTTGTTGAGCAAAGGGCATCTAAAAGAGTTGTTGGGAAGAAAAAAGTCAAGGACTCAGGATCCTGAAAGGATCCCTGAGAAGGCTCCAGCTCCTCCAGCAGATGCACAAGTGATAAACTTTATTTCTGGAGGATCCGACATTTGTGGCACATCCTTCTCAGCAGCTAAAAGGCACGCGAAGGAAGCTAAGATGGATAATGGAGAAAGACCAGTTCGAACATCAAGTGTCTCC
This sequence comes from Helianthus tuberosus, assembly GCA_030545235.1. NCBI lineage: Eukaryota > Viridiplantae > Streptophyta > Magnoliopsida > Asterales > Asteraceae > Helianthus > Helianthus tuberosus. Next base: position 17,246 of record JARYGA010001848.1, read on the forward strand.
GAAGGAAAAGTCATAACCTTTGATGAAGAGGATCGTGTTGATATCCAGGATCCTCATCACGATGGTTTAGTTATTACTCTTTTCATATCTAACCATTTTGTCCGCAGGATCCTAATAGACGGAGGAAGTTCAGTGAACATTATCCAGCTTGATGTTCTAAAGAAGATGGGTATCCCTGAATCAGAGATCATACCAAGATCCTCCGTGCTCGTGGGATTTAGTGGCGAAACTAAGAACACCCTGGGGGACATTAAACTCCCAATATATATTGAAGGATTACACTCTTATCAAAAATTTTGCGTTATTGACTGTTTATCTTGTTGTAATGTTATCCTTGGCAGGCCCTGGATACACGATATGAAAGCAGTCCCATCTACTTACCATCAATGTGTGAAGCTCCCTAGTCCTTGGGGAATAGTAAAGATTGATAGTGATCAGCAGGAGGCTAAGAATTGCTACACTTCATCGATGAAACCAGCCTCGACGTCAAGGGAGCAATAGCAATCAAGGTATCCTCCAAGGAATGTCTTGGAGGCCACAGAGCAGGATGTGGTAGAAATCCTCATGGATCCTGATGATCCTGAATCCAAAATCTATATCGGATCAGGGATCCTTGGCGAAATGAAAGAAGACCTCATATCCTTCCTCAAAAGGAGAAAGACTACCTTTGCATGGAAACACGAAGATATGACTGGTATATCCAAAGATGTTATTACTCACAAGCTCGGCATCGACAGATCCTTCAAACCAATCCATCAAAGGAGAAGGAAATTTGCACCAGAAAGGAATGCCATTATCCAGGAAGAGGTAGAGAAATTGCTCCGGGCAGGTATGATTAGAGAGGTCAAGTATCCCAGATGGTTGGCCAATGTGGTTGTTGTTCAAAAGAAAAACGGAAAGTGGAGGGTATGTGTCGATTTTACCGATTTAAATAAGGCATGTCCCAAGGATCCTTTCCCTTTACCCCACATTGAATCCATGGTGGATGCAACTGCGGGTCATGAACTGTTAACTTTCATGGATGCTTCATCTGGATTTCAACAAATCCAAATGGAACCATCCGACCAAGAGGATACAGCCTTCATGACTCCAACTGGTATATATTGCTATATTGCTATGCCGTTCGGATTAAGAAATGCAGGTGCAACGTACCAAAGGCTGGTGAATATGATGTTCAAGGGTCAGATCGGACAAACTATGGAGGTCTACATAGATGATATGGTGGTAAAATCCATAAGAGCTGAGGATCATCTAGAGGATTTGGAGGAAGCATTTGATATCCTTGACAAATATAACATGAAGCTTAATCCTTCAAAATGTCATTTTGGTGTTAAAGCAGGTAAATTCTTAGGATACATGGTGACTAAGAGAGGCATTGAAGCTAGCCCGGAACAAATCAAAGCAATAGTGAACATCAAATCTCCGGCCAATGCTAAGGATGTTCAAAGGCTAACAGGCAGGATAGCAGCTTTGAACAGATTCATATCCAAATCCTCGGAGAAGTGCAAAGAATTCTATGATATCCTAAGGAAGAACAAGAAATTTGAGTGGACCGAGAAGCATGAAAATGCTTTGAGAGCCCTCAAAGAGTACTTATCCTCAGCCCCATCCTTGATGAAACCAGAAAAAGGCGATGTGTTATCCTTGTATCTTGCAGTATCCTCAAAAGCAGTAAGTGCGGTCCTTGTTAAGGATCATGAAGGTACACAACATCCTGTCTATTATGTAAGTAAAAGTTTACTTGATGCCGAATCCAGGTATTCACACCTTGAAAAACTTATTCTTGCATTAATTATGGCATCTACAAAGTTAAGACATTATTTTGAAACTCATGTTATCATTGTTAAAACTAATTTCCCAATTAAGAATGTCCTCAGGAAACCAGAGATGTCAGGAAGGATGGCTAAGTGGGCAGTGAAGCTAAGTGCATATGATATAAGATATGAGCCTAGGACAGCCATCAAATCCCAAGCATTAGCTGACTTTGTGGCTGATTTCAGTAGTGATTTACAAGAAGAAGCTGAGTTAGAAGTCCAGCAGCTAGAAGAGACCAAGGATCCTTGGATACTTCATACTGATGGATCCTCAAATGTCAAAGGCACAGGGCTTGGAATACTACTAAAATCGCCACAGGGGGGCATAATACCCCATTCTATAGCTTGTGAGTTCCAAACCACTAACAATGAGGCTGAATATGAAGCCCTAATTGCTGGTTTGCAAATCGCTAAGCATATGGGAATCAGGTATCTTGAGGTACATGTAGATTCTTTGTTAATTACAAACCACTTTAATGGATTCTATGCTGTTAAAGGTGAAAAGCTAACCAAATATTTGGAGATAGTCAAAAGTTTGGCACTCTCTTTTGTTTCCTTTAGTTTGTCACAGGTACCAAGGGAAGAAAATACAGAAGCTGATGCATTGGCTAACTTAGGATCATCTTTGAAGATCCCAGAGGATATTAGGATTCCTATTATCCATATCCTGACCCCGGCTATCGAGGATCACCAGACTATGGAGATAGGAAATGATTCTGAAGTTATCCCTAGTGAGGATACTCAATCCTATTCAGGATCAGGATCATGGATTTCACCAATTATGAGATACTTACAACATGGAGAGATGCCTACAGGAGAAAACCCTAGGGCTTTCAAATCTAAGGTATCTCAATTCACAATTATGAATAATATGTTGTATAAACGATCTCTTGCAGGACCATACTTGAGATGCATTGAGGATCCTGAAGTTCAAGAAGTTTTAAAAGACTTCCATGAAGGAGATTGTGGAAACCACACTGGGGGCAGGGCTTTATTTTCAAGGATCCTGAGGACAGGATACTACTGGCCAACCATGAAGAAAGATGCTATGGAGTTTGCCAGAAGATGTGATCCTTGCCAGAGACACAGCAATATCCTTCATCAACCAGCTGAATTATTGCATCCTATATCCTCCTCTTGGCCATTTATGAGATGGGGTATGGATATAGTTGGAAAGCTCCCTAAGGCACCTGGTGGGAAAGTATTCATGTTAGCTATGACTGATTACTTCTCCAAGTGGATAGAGGCTGAAGCTTTTGCCCAAGTCAGAGAAAAGGAAGTTATATCCTTCATTAAAAGAAATATTATAACTAGATTTGGAATTCCTTCCGAGATTATATGTGATAATGGTTCCCAATTTATTGGGGGCAGAACCACTAACTTTTGTGACAGCTGGGGGATTAAGATGATAACTTCAACACCAGTCCACCCACAAGCTAATGGCCAGGCAGAATCATCCAACAAGATCATCATCAACAATTTGAAGAAAAAGCTTGGATCCAAGAAAGGGAAATGGGCAGAAGAACTACCCTATGTGCTCTGGGCTGACAGGACAACCCCTAAGAATGCTACTGGTCAAACACCATTCTCTTTGGTGTTTGGGGCAGAATCGGTGATCCCAACAGAAATGGTGGTTCCTACTGCTAGAACAAGTACCCGTGATCCTGAGGAAAATGATGAAAACTTGGCTCAAGATCTGGATACTATTGAAGAAATCAGGGATATGGCTAGAATAAGGATGGCCAGTTATCAGCAAAGAATGGCTGGTGCTTACAACAAAAATGTCAGGATCAGGAGGTTTCAAGTTGGAGATATGGTGTTAAGGAAAGCATTTCAAAATACCACCAATCCTGCTGATGGAAAATTGGCTCCAAAATGGGAAGGCCCTTATTTGATTGAAGCTGAAGCAGGAAAGGGGGCATATAGATTGCTAACCATGGAAGGTGATTTGCTACCAAGAGCTTGGAATGTTGTCCACTTGAAGAAATATTTCATGTAAGCAGGATCCTTATGGCATAGGTGATCCTCACGATAGGGATATCCTTAAAGGATCCTCAAAGTATCGGTGATCCTTACTTAGGTAATATCCTAAACTTAAGCTATTTCATTTCATTATTTTCTCTTATAAGGATAAGGATCATGTATCCTTTATCCATCTCTCACGTGAATTCAAGTTTTGAAAGTTCAGGTATCTTTAGCACAACGTTGGTTATCCACAGAAGCAATCCGTCTTTTGGGTTAAACCCCAGTTATATGGGCTTGTCCCTAGATTCCGCCTGTAGCGCACGATGATCCTGGTGTAGTTCAAGGCTTTGGGACCAGTACTCGTTCTAGGGGCTGATAATTCCATTGTTCTGGCTATGCTTAGGATCCTACGTATAATGGTAGACGTACCATACATCCGTTCATAAGGTTTCTAACGTTTTCACGTTAGCTAAGGTTTCTAACGTTTTCACGTTAGCTAAGGTTTTGGCATCTTCATGTCACTAAGTTTGGATAGTCGCCAGTTAGGGCCATACTCCAGTTTACACACGATCCTTGGGCTTGTCCCCAGTTATCCTTGGGCTTGTCCCCAGTTATCCTTGGGCTTGTCCCCAGTTGCTAACTCTTTTCTTATATTGGCTTAGTCCCAAGTTATGCTCTATTTCAGGTCCTTGAAGATAGGCAGCTAGGGATCCTTGATCCTTATTTCACTCTAAGGTTTATCTTATAGTTATCCTTATTAAGGTTAGGATTCTAACTTGGATCCTCAGGTATGATCCTTAACTCTTTTGATTTTATTTATTATTCTTTTAAATAACCCTTATACTTGACAACTGAACCTGTACTTCTTAAATCATATCACTTTTTAAAACCTATCGGTTATGGGATATGTGATCCTTGTTCATTTCCTAAATTTTTGGATATCTTTTCTAATTTTTCAAGGCTTGATAAATATAAACAGAATGAACATTACAACAGTTGGAAAGTAACATACTAAAAAGGATAGCAACACAAGATAAGCGACAAAAGGTTAAGTTTTTATTTATTAACATAAGGCTAACCCTTTAAAGGTTGTCAAAATTACCTACCCGAGCTTCTACCAGCAAAACGTGGCCCGTCCGCTGGGGTAGGTAAAGGGTGTCCATGATAATGAGTTCAAAAGTAGTGCAGGAATATAAAGGCAGCAGGATCACAATGGCTTCATCCCCCAAACAGAGGATCCCTCCACCAATTGCAATCCTGCCTATTGTCCAAAGGATCATACATGATCCTTAATCCTAAAACCTATTGTTCGAAGTACAAACCATGAAATTGTTTTAAACATCACAACCATCAAACTAAAAAAAATTGGGCTCCGGCCTTGGCACATATATCCATCATCGCCCAATTGTGCAGCCTACACCTTTGCTGCATCCTCCTCTCCTCCAGCTGTGGTATCCTTCACCTGATCCTTCCCACTGCCACTTGCTTCAATCGCTAGGACCTCAGTAGCCTCCTCTTCATCATCCTCAATCTCAGCCAACCTTTCCTTCCAACCCTCAACATCCCAGCTGTTTGTATCAAAGCTAGGATCTTGAGCTTCCTGGGCCATCTTCAATTTTGTCTGGTACATCGTAATGGCAGCAGAGACCTTAGCATTTTCAATAAGTTCATGCTTTTCATAATCAAGGTTGATCAGAAGTTTGGCTGTCTTAGTCTTCTCCTCTAGGAGTTCCTTCCGAGCATCAGCAAGTGCAAGATCCTTGAGCACAGCAACCTGTTGGAGGTCGGCAATCTTTTTATCTTGATCCTCAACGTGGCCCACATAATCCTCAATCTCAGCAAATTTCTGCAAAAGAAAAGGATAAAAGCAGTTCAAGACCAAGTGATCCTCATGCGAGTAGGATACATAGGCAGAATAAAGGATCCTTACTTCATTGAAGTATTCAAGGAACTGGTGGCGGATCAGTGGTAGACCCTGAAGATCCTCAGCATCAGAAGTTTTCCTCTTCTTGACACCCTTTCCTTTAGTGGGTGCCTTTGGAATGGAAATCCTAGGACTGCTGGTGGATCTCTTCCTTCTGGGTCGTACGACATCAAGGTCAGCTGTGTTGAATTGGGATACAGGCTTGGCAGATTTTCCAGCACCTACACAATTAAAGCAAGATAAGTATCTTTTCCTAGTTCATATTTCACTATATATCTAAATTTTAAACAAGGATACTTACTTGACATTGTGACAGAGCCAGAGGATACCTCCTGCGAATCTTGAGTTGTTGTCTTGAAAGTTCTTGTCTCAGGATCAAGTCTCTTGAAAGCGAGGAGCCTTTCCTTAGCAGCAGGGGACAGTTTGAGGTGTGAAACGGTGATAGCTGCATAACAAGAAAGCAAAAATATCAGTTATCCTTACATCAAAAGGAAGTTCCTGGTGATCCTTCTCAGGATCCTCCATCCTACCATGGGTAGCCCATTTTTTAGGAAGATCCTTTCCATCATGGATGGAATCTCTCTTGATAAAAAAGAAGCGTCGTTTCCAATTAGCATCATTCTTGGTGGCTTTGAAGATCGGGTGTTCTTCACCAGGTTTACGTTTGAACAAATAACGGTGAGAGCCAAAGGTGGTAAGATCATACAGTTCTCCCAGCTCTGCCATTCCTAGATCTATTCCCTCTTGATCGATGATCCTTTCAAGGGTGTGCAAAACCCTCCAAATCATCGGCATGGCTTGGATATAAGAGATGCCGGTTAGGGAAAAGAAAGATTGGGTGAATGCTGGAAAAGGATATGTATAGCCTATGGTGAAAGGAGTGACGGGGAAAGCAACCCACTTATCGGAGATATGATCGCTCAAGGCGTTGGGGTCAAAAGGCCTGAATTCGGTGTTCGCCGGAAAACAATAGCGAATCCTATCTATCTGAGCATCATTGAAGCAGCAGCGTTCTTTAATGGAATCTTCAATGATCCCCTAGCTTTTCGGAGGACTGTTCTTTGGGTGATCCTTGCCCGGTGAACTTCGAAGCAACATTTTCGTACTGACGGAGATAAAGGTAGAGAAACAGAGTAAGAAGGGAGAAAGAGGAGAAAGAATTACCTGGTTGCTCGTCGACTGAGAATTTAAAGGGAGTCTCTTTCGAATTTGAATGCATGATGATCCTATCTATATCTCTATTTATAATTATGATTCTGCAGGATTGTCACTTCCGTGACATCATCATCGCAACGGCTAGTTCTATTTTAACGGCTATATATCCGTTAGTTTGTTACGGATAAGATCAAGAAAACATAACTCGCTAATTTTACAATTTCACTCCTTATATTTTGGGGGCAATTATTAGGGGAGGATTTTCTAACAATTAGTGATCCTTATTCGTTATCCTAACTAATGATCCTTACTTCTGTGACAGGTGGTGATCCTCAGAAGAGCTTCAGGATCAGGATCATGGATCACTTTAAGGATCCTCGTACTGACGATTGTTTACTTATGTTTTGTAGCATATCGCAGGTATATTGAGCTTGACCAAGTCTAAGCGACATTCCTGGAGAATATTCCTACACTATTCTGCACGTGCTTGACCGAAAATAGACGTTATGGAGAACGTGGAGGCTTGGCACGAAAGTCGGATAGTTAGTTTAGGTGGTTTTTTCTATTTTAAAAATGGAGTAACGAGCTAGTAGAACACACTTAGCCATTTCTCAGTTACACACACTCGTACAAACGCTCATACAAGCTCTCGTTCAAACACTTAGCAATTTCATATACTTTTTACACATTTCACCGTAGTGATCCTTGTACCCAGCTCGTTACTATCCGAAGTTGTAAACATTTAACCATTTATTTTAGCTTGGTGATCGGTAGTTTCCATCACCCGGGGTTTTTTGTGCCGGAGATCAATTCTTGATCAAGGGCTTTTTCCCCGTATAAATCCTTGTCTTGTTTGTGCATTTTACATTGAAGTGATCCTCATCGCTGTTACATATTTAAAGCATCATTCCCCTAAACAAAGAGTTTGGTTGCAATATCCTCATCAGATTTTCTGACCAAAACATGAAGGCAGTCCCATCCACATACCATCAGTGTGTGAAGCTTCCTAGTCCATGGGGAGTGGTGAAAATTGAGAGTGATCAACAAGAAGCTAAGAATTGCTATACCTCATCAATGAAGCCAGCCTCAAGACCAAGGGAGCAATAGCAATTAAAGTATCCTTCAAGAGATGTCTTGGAGGCAAGAGAGCAGGATGTAAAAGAAATCCTCATGGATCCTGATGATCCTGAATCTAGGATCTTCATAGGATCAGGGATCCTTAGCGAAATTGAACAGGATCTAGTATCCTTCCTTAAAATAAGGAAAACTACCTTTGCCTGGAAGCATGAGGATATGACAGGTATATCTAAGGATATAATTACTCATAAGCTTGGCATTAACAGGTCATTCAAGCCAATTCATAAAAAAAGAAGGAAGTTTGCACCTGAAAGGAATGCTATTATCCAGGAGGAGGTAGATAAGCTACTTCGGGCAGGTATGATAAGAGAGGTTAAGTATCCAAGATGGTTAGCCAATGTGGTTGTTGTTCAAAAGAAAAATGGAAAGTTGAGGGTATGTGTCGATTTTACTGATTTAAACAAGGCATGTCTCAAGGATCCTTTCCCATTACCCCACATTGACTCCATGGTGGATGCTACCGCGGGTCATGAGTTGTTGACTTTTATGGATGCTTCATCTGGATTTCAACAAATCCAGATGGAACCATCTGATCAAGAGGATACAGCCTTTATGACCCCAACTGGTATATACTGTTATATTGCTATGCCATTTGGACTAAGGAATGCAGGTGCTACTTATCAAAGGCTAGTCAATATGATGTTCAAGGAACAAATTGGACACACTATGGAAGTCTATATAGATGACATGGTGGTTAAGTCCAAGAAAGTTGAGGATCACCTTAAAGACTTGGAGGAAGCATTCAATATCCTTGATAAATTTAATATGAAACAAAATCCCTCCAAGTGTCATTTTGGTGTTAAAGCAGGTAAATTCTTAGGCTATATGGTGACGAAAAGGGGCATTGAAGCAAGTCCAGAGCAGATTAAGGCTATTGTGAACATCAAATCTCCTGCCAATGCCAAGGATGCGCAAAGATTGACAGGCAGGATCGCAGCCTTGAACAGGTTCATATCCAAATCCTCAGAAAAGTGTAAGGAATTCTATGAAATCCTGAGGAAGAACAAGAAATTTGAATGGACTGAGAAGCATGAAAGTGCCCTCAAAGCTCTTAAGGATTACCTATCCTCTGCCCCCGCCTTGATGAAACCAGAAAAAGGGGGATATATTATCCTTGTACTTAGCGGTATCCTCAAAAGCAGTAAGTGTGGTCCTTGTTAAGGATCACCAAGGTACACAACATCCTGTTTATTATGTAAGTAAGAGTTTACTTGATGCTGAATCCAGGTATTCACACTTAGAGAAACTTATCCTTGCATTAATTATGGCATCTACTAAATTAAGACATTATTTTGAGACTCGTGCCATTATTGTTAAGACTAATTTTCCAATTAAGAATGTTCTCAGGAAACCTGAAATGTCAGGAAGGATGGCTAAGTGGGCAGTGAAGCTTAGTGCATATGATATAAGATATGAGCCTAGAACTTCCATTAAATCCCAAGCCTTAGCTGACTTTGTGGCAGATTTCTGTAGTGACTTGCAAAAGGAAGCTGAGTTAGAAGTCCAACAGCTGGAAGAAACTAAGGATCCTTGGATACTCTTCACTGATGGTGCTTCTAATATCAAAGGAATAGGGCTTGGAATACTACTAAAATCACCACAGGGGGACATAATACCCCACTCCATAGCTTGTGAATTTCAAACTACCAACAATGAGGCTGAATATGAAGCCTTGATAGCTGGTTTGCAAATTGCCAAGCATATGAGGATCAGGTATCTTGAGGTACATGTAGATTCATTATTGATCACTAATCACTTTAATGGATCCTATGCTGTTAAAGGTGAAAAGCTAATCAAATATTTAGAGATAGTCAAAGAATTGGCACTCTCTTTTGTTTCTTTTAGTTTGACACAGGTACCAAGGGAAGAGAATGCAGAGGCTGATGCATTAGCCAATCTAGGATCATCCATGAAGATCCCGGAGGATATCAAGATCCCTATTATCCATATCCTGACCCCTACTATCGAGGATCATGTAGCTATGGAGATAGGAGAGGATTCTGCAATCATCCCTAGTGATGATACTCAATCTCATTCAGGATCATGGATACTTCCGATCATGAGATACATACAACATGGAGAGATTCCAACAGGAGAAAACCCTAAGGCTTTCAAAATCAAGGTATCTCAATTTACAATATTGAATAATATATTGTATAAACGATCTCTTGCAGGTCCATATCTAAGATGCATTGAGGATCCTGAAATCCAAGAAGTCCTAAAGGATTTCCATGAAGGAGATTGTGGAAACCATACTGGGGGCAGGGCATTACTCTCAAGGATCCTGAGAACAGGATACTATTGGCCTACCATGAAGAAGGATGTTGTGGAATATGCCAAGAAGTGTGATCCTTGTCAGAGATATAGTAATATCCTTCATCAACCAGCAGAGCTTTTGCATCCTATATCCTCTTCATGACCATTTATGAGATGGGGAATGGATATAGTTAGTAAGCTTCCTAAGGCACCTGGTGGAAAAGTATTCATGCTTGCCATGACTGATTACTTCTCCAAGTGGATAGAGGCCGAAGCCTTTGCTCAAGTCAGAGAAAAGGAAGTTATATCATTTTATTAAAAGAAACATTATTACTAGTTTGGTATCCCTTCTGAAATTGTTTGTGATAATGGATCCCAATTTATTGGGAGTAGAACTACTAGTTTTTGTGACAGCTGGGGGATTAAGATGATAACATCAACACCAGTCCACCCACAAGCTAATGGTCAGGCAGAATCATCCAACAAGATCATCATCAATAATTTGAAGAAACAGCTTGGATCCAAGAAAGGAAAGTGGGCAGAAGAACTACCTTATGTACTATGGGCTGATAGGACAACTCCCAAGAATGCTATTGGCCAAACTCCATTTTCTTTGGTATTTGGGGCAGAATCAGTGATCCCTACAGAGATGGTGGTTCCTACTGCAAGAACAAGCATTCGTGATCCTGAAGAAAATGCTGAAAACTTGGTTCAAGACTTGGATACTATAGAAGAACTCAGGGATTTGGCAAGGATAAGGATGGCCAGTTATCAACAAAGGATGACTGGAGCCTACAACAAAAATGTCAGGATCAGGAAATTCCAAGTTGGTGATATGGTGTTAAGGAAAGCATTTCAGAATACCACCAATCCTGCTGATGGGAAGTTGGCACCAAAGTGGGAAGGCCCTTACTTGATCGAAGCTGAAGCAGGAAAGGGGGCATATCGATTGCTAACAATGGAAGGTGACTTGCTACCAAGAGCTTGGAATGCTGTCCACTTGAAGAAATACTTTACGTAACAAGGATCCATGATCCTTACCTGACAAGTATCCTTGAAGGATTCTTACAGGACCGATGATCCTCATTTTGGTAATATTCTAATCTCAAAATATTTCATTCTTTAGTTATATTATATAAGGATAAGGATCCTGCATCCTTTATCCTCCTTTCACTTGATTCTGAGTTTTGAAGGTTCATGTATCCTTAACAAAGGGTTGAGTATCCACAGAAGTATCCAGTTATTTGGGCTTGACCCCAGTTTGGGCCTGTCCCCAGTTTCGCCAGTAGCGCACGATGATCCTAGTATAGTTAATGGCAATGGGACTAGTACTCGCTTTAGGGGCTGACAATTTCATTGTACTGGCTATATTCAGGATCCTACGTATAATGGTAGACGTACCATACATCCGTTCCTAAGGCTTCTAACGTTTTCACGTTAGCTAAGGTTTTGGCATTTTCATGTCACCAAGTTTGGATAGTCGCCAGTGAGGGCCATACTCCAGTTTACACACGATCCTTTGGGCTTGTCCCCAGTTATCCTTTGGGCTTGTCCCCAGTATATTGGGCTTGTCCCCAGAATTGTTGGGCTTGTCCCCAGTTACTAACTTTTATCTTATATTGGCTTAGTCCCAAGTTGTATCCTATTTCAGGTTTTTGAAGCTAAACGAATAAGGATCCTTAATCCTTACCTTCTATTAAGGTTTGTCTTTTGGTTATCCTAATTATAAGTGTTAAAGGTTAGGATCCTAACTTGGATTCTCATGTATGATCCATGATCATTTTGGTTTCATTCATTATTTATATAGGTGACCCTTATCCTTTGACAACTGAACTTATGATCCTTAAACTACACTACTTTTCAGAACTTGTCGACTATAGGATATGTGATCCTTGATCATATCCTAAACTTTTGAGGATATTTATTAAATTTTTTCTCCTTTACTTAATAAATTCAGACAAAATGTATATCACAACAATTGAAAAGTAAAGTACTCACAAGGATAACAACACAGGAAAAAGCCAAAAAGTTAAAGTTATTTTATTCACAAAACGTTAAACCCTTTAAGGTTGTCAAAATTGCCAACCCACGTTTCTACCAGCAAAACGTGGCCCGTCCACATGGGTTGGCAAAGGGTGTCCATTGTTTACGGGTCTTTGTAGTGCAGGAAATAAAAGACGGAAGGATAACGAGTGGCTTCATCCCCCAAACAGAGGATCCATCCACCACCCATTATCCTGCCTATTGTCCAAGGATCCATGATCCTTCACCCTAGAAACTATTGTCTAAAGTTATTACAACCCAAGATTGTTTCAAAACACCATAACCAAAATAAAACTACCAAATTCTAAAAAATGGGCTCCGGCTACGTCTAGAAATGTCCTTCATCGCCCATTCCTGCAGCCTACACCTTTGCTGCATCACCATCACCTTTACCAGCTCCTCCAGCTCCAGCATCACCCGCATGATCCTTGACCCCACTGCCGCCAGCCTCGATTGCTAGGGCCTCATCAGCCTCTTCGTCGTCCAGCTCAGCTAACCTTGCCTTCCAGCCCTCTCTGTCCCAGCTGCTCTTGTCAAAGTCAGGATCCAGAGCTTCTTGGGCCATCTGCAACTGGGTTTTGTACATAGCAATGACAGTGGAGACTTTGGCATCATTGGTGATTTCAGCCTTATCTTGGTCAGCAGTGATGTGAGCCAGGACGAGTTCCCTCTTTACCAGATTGACATCATTTTCGAGGGAGGCAATCTTCTGATCCTTGGCTAGCATGATCTTCTGGAGGTCCAAACACTTTTGCTCAACCTCTTCAACACTGCCTACGTAGTCCTCGATTTCAGCAAATTTCTGCAAAAGGATAATGTGAAGTTTAGGATCACGTGATCCTCAAGTGGGCAGGATAACTAAGCTAAGTCAGTGATCCTTAAATCAGCAAAGTACTCAAGGAACTAGTGGCGGATTAAAGGCAGACCTTCTAGATTGTCAGCCTCAGAGGCTTTCCTTTTTTTTCCCTTGGAGGTGGTAGGCTTGGGGATGGCGATACTTGGGCTAGCAGCAGCCTTCTTCCTCCCAGACCTGGGACCAACAGTGGTGAGGTTGGTGACACTGAAACGGGTTGCAGACTTCGATGATTTTCCAGCACCTACACATCCAAAACAGATAAGTATCCTTATTTCATTTTTGTTTAAACATTTAGTTATGCACAAAATGGGATACTTACTTGACATTGTGACAGAACCTGAGGATACCTCTTGAGAATCCTGGGTATTTTCTTGGAATGATCTTATTGCAGGATCAAGCCTCCGGAAAGCAGCAAGCCTTTCCTTCGTTGCAGGTGTTGTAATCAGGTGTGCGACAGTAATAGCTGCAAAATAGAAACGAAAGGATGTTAGTGATCCTCAGTAGAAACAAGGTCATCTGGTGATCCTTCTAAGGATCCTCTATCCTACCATGGGTGGTCCATTTCCTAAGCAGGTCCTTTCCATCAGGGATAGAATCCCTTCTGACAAAGAAGAATCGCCTTTTCCAGTTGGTGTCATTTTTTGTGGCTTTGAAGATGGGATGCTCTTCACCGGGTTTGTGTTTGAATAGATATCGGTGGGATCCATGGCTAACAAGGTCGTACATCTCTGCTAACTCCGACATTCCCAGATTAATTCCTTCACGTTCAATGATTCTTTCAAGGGTATACAAGACCCTCCAGATCATTGGCATCGCTTGAATGTAGGAGATGCCGGTGAGAGAGAAGAAAGATTGGGTAAAATCAGGAAAAGGATACGAGTACCCTATTGTGAACGGGGTAACCGGAAAAGCCACCCAGGTTTCAGAAATATAGTCACTTAGAACGGTGGGATCAAAAGTTTTGAAAATGGTGTTCGCCGGGAAACAATGGCGGATTCTGTCTATATGTGGATCGGTAAAGCAGCATCTTTCTTTCGCAGAATCTTTGATGATCCCTTGGGACTTCAAGGGACTGTCCTTTTTATGATCCTTAACCGGTGAAGACCTCAGCATCATCTTGGTCATGAAGATGGTGAAAAACAAGAAACAGAATTGAGAAGATGAAGAGAAAAAGGAAAGAGAAATACCTGATCAAGCCTTCGAATGAGGATTTAAAGGAGGAAACGCACGAATTTAAATGCTCTCTAACCCTTATCTCTAACTTCAATTTATAATGATGATCTTGCAGGATAGTCACTTCAGTGACGTCAGGATGGCAACGGCTAGTCAGAATTTAACGGCTATATATCCGTTGGTTTGTTACGGATAAGAACGAGAAAATACAACTTGTTTATTTACATTTCACTCCTTATATTTTGGGGGCAATTGTTAGGGGAGGATTTTCCAAAGATCAGTGATCCTCAATTACTGTCAAGCTTAGGGATCCTCAATTCTGTTTGAATTAGTGATCCTCAGAGGGTATTATAGGATCAGGATCATGGATCATCATAGTGATCCTTACACTAACGATCGTCTACTTTGAATATGATGTTGTTTTTCAGGAGTACAAGCTTGGACTTGGTCTTGGCGATATTCCTGGAGCATATTCCATACTTATTCCGCGCGTGCTTAACTGAAGTGGACGTTATGGATTTCGTGGAAGACTTGCACAAAATGCGGATAGTTAGTTAGCTTAGATATTTTCTAAATTTATAAGGGGGTGGCGAGCTAGATTAGAACACTTGGCTATTTTTAGCTTAACACACACACTCATAACTGCTCTCATCAGCTCTCGACAATTCACTTGGCGATTACACACTTTTTTGCACATTATACTCTAGTGATCCTTGTAACTAGCTCGCTATCATCCGAAGTTGTAATAACTTGTTTGTTTAATCTGAGTTGGTGATCGGTAGTTTCCATCACCCGAGGTTTTTTATGCCGGAGATCAACTCTTGATCAAGGGCTTTTTCCTCATATAAATCTTTGTGTCACTTGTTCATTACATTTCTGAGTGATCCTTAGCATTGTTCATTGATTCAAGTATCACACCTCACAACAGAAAGTTTGGTTGCATTATCTTAGCTTGATTTTTGGCCAAAACACTAGTGATCTTTTTTCTTTGATTTTACAGATGAGGGATCACATACAAGAGCAGGATAAAACCAATGAAAGGATCCTTCGGGAGATTGGTGACATCAAGAAACAGAAGAAATCAGGGGAGGATCACTCTCCTCTGATACCAAGGTCACTGGATTTTGACACTCCAGCTATAACTGCCCAGCAATCTGCAGCTCCGGACATCCAGTATCAGAGTGGACCATTGGGAAGGCGTTATGGAAAACAACTACGAGTCAGGCTTTAAGGTCTCACTACCAGCCTTCAGGATCCTGTTTTCAGCCTTCGGGATCCTCTTTCCAGCATCAGGGATCCTTCGTCAACTCAGGGGGATATTTGGGGACGCACACAGTCCAAGGATCCTCTCAGGTTCAAGGATCCTCTCAGGTTCAAGGATCCTCTCAGGTTCAAGGATCCTCCTTCCAGGTTCAAGGATCCAACATCTTTCAGGATCAAGGATTCTTAAGAAATGTACAACCCTCAAGCTCAGATGTTCATCAAGGAGACTTCATTCCAATGCAGACCATTGCTTCTTCTGGTCCTTCAGTCATACCAGAATCCCGTCAATATGGATTCACATCTGGAATTCCAAACTTGAATCCTCTGGGAGGTAACACTTTTAATAATTCTTATAACACTAACCATGGCTCTATGCAGGATACAGGTATCAATCAAGCTATGGCTAGGGAATTACAGAAACTGAAGGATATGATATCCCGCGTTCCAGGAGTGGTTAAGCCCATTCCTGAAATCGCAGATGGTATCCATAGGATATCTCGTTTTGCACCACCTATTTGTGATGCTGAGATACCCAAAAGGTTCCAGATACCAACTATGAAGCTGTATGATGGTTCGACGGATCCAGAGGAGCATGTAGCTCAATACAGAGAAAGGATGGAGATCAATCCAATCCCTGAGAGGTTAAAGGAAGCATGTCTATGCAAGGGTTTTGGATCCACACTCACAGGATCAGCTCTTAAATGGCTGCTAAGTCTTCCCCCTTACTCTATTACTTCATTTGCTAATGTAGTTAATCTGTTTAATAGTCAATTCTCATGTAGTAGAAAATTTGAACGTTTAACTAGTGATCTATATAGGGTAACACAAGGTCAAAATGAATCACTTAGAGATTACATCACTAAGTTTAGTAAAGAATCCTTAGACATTCCTAATCTGGATATAGCTACGGCTGTGGAAGCCTTTAAAATGGGTTTGCTCAGGGATTCATTATTCTATGATGATCTTGTCATGACCCCATGCAGGAATCTTGATGAAGTGAGAACCAGGGCCCTTAGATTCATCCAATTAGAGGATGATAAAAGGATCCAGGAAAGACTGGCAGGATCCTCAAAACAGGAAAAGCAA
>JARYGA010001849.1:0-49660 GCA_030545235.1 Helianthus tuberosus
AAATCAGTAGCAATTGAATTGGTGTCAAAATATTATGTAAAACTCATTTTACAAGCAAAAGGGTATAATCGGTAATTACCGAATTAAGGCAATAACCTTAGGTTATGATTAGTTTAAAAATAATTAAAAATCTTCAAAAATCCCAAAATATTATATTACATTAGTGAGTAAAAGATTTGGTGTCAAAAATTTGGTTTAGATAGGCTTTATGCTAATTACGCCGTTTAATTAATAAAAATCTTTCTAATTACGCTATTGAGCATAACTCCTAATCTAGACCTCCAACTGATGTGAAATTTTTGGGAAATGTTTATAAATTAGTAACAAAGATTATTGTCCTCTCACATTTCCAAAATTCTCGTTTTAAGGTCAAATGGGCATATTGGTCAACATTAGGCATTTAACGGAGACATCGGACAATCAACGAGTTAAGTAGTATAAACGCAGAGGGTTATACTATCATACAAGCTGGTCCTAACGGAGCTCTAAGGCATTTCTAAATCATACTAATATGGGTCAGAACTGAAGTCAAAACAAAAGTCAAAGTTTTGCGACTTTCGGTTCCGAACCTAGCCTAAACAGAAAATTGTCGGATCAAACAAGCTTAGACCAGTTTTTATACTAATTACCAAGTTATGTGAGTGATAAAATAGGTTACACGTCTTCTACATCGCTAATTACGTGTTAATTCGCAAATTAAGTTTCTGTTGACTTTTTATAACAAACTTTGACCCGACAAATGATCTAGTTAGGACGGGAATCAGAGGGTGCCCTTTTAAGGGTTTAATGCCCACATAATTACCAACTTATAACTACTTTCAATTTGGCTAAACATCAGACCATTAGTGATTAATCGATAAGTCAAACCTTAATTACGACGGTTTGACTTTAAGCTAATTAACTAAGTAAAACACGATTAAGGAAAGTTAAGGATACTTACCGAAGTTCTAATTACGACTAGAGATGCTTAGGGAAGGCTCTTGAGCTCCAGGAGGTTCCACAAATGAAGTTATGAATGAGTGATCAAAGTTGCACATTATGGGTCTTTATATAGTGCTTTTGATTCATCATGACAAACAACTCTACAATTGATCTTTGATGCATCCCAAGTGTCCCTAGTGCCTAAAAGCATGCTAGTGCAGCCCATGGTATTGAAAACAAGTGTTGTAAGTCGGTTAACCGGGCTGGGCAGACACCTGCCATATTTTTTCTGCATCAGAAGACCCCTCGCGTGACGTGTAGGTCCCCTAAGGACCCTAGGCGTCCCGCGACGCCCCTTGTGACCGAAATTCAATTTTCAGAAATTGCTGTTTTGGTCCCTGGTCCATATATAAGTTGTTTCAACCTTTCTTTTTGCACTATGAGCCCTCTAAATTGATTTCTAAGGACTTCAAGACTTAACCAATCTTTGTGAAGTCCTTGTCAACTTTATGGTCACCCGAAAAGCCCTAATTATCAACGTTGGCGCTTTTAACACCTCGTATACGAATTTTATCATAACTTTCTCATACGATAACGAAACTTGGTGAAATTTTTATCATGCATTCTAGTGCGCATAATTAATCGTTAAAAAGCTTCGGGTTTGCTAAAAGGTCACTTAGAGGTATACTTTGAACATGTTGACACATTTAACCCCTGTAGTTTGTAATCTCTCACTTTCTTTCACAATTAGCTTCATATGATCCATGATTCATTCATTTAAGGGTATAAACATCATGTAGGGTTATTGTGAAGTATATTTATCCATTGTTGACATTTTAAACCCTTATATTCACATACTTTCCTTGTTTGTCAACTTTAGTCCTTTTAAAGTAATCCTTTACACGTTTAAAGTTCATGACACGTGTCGATATTATATTGGACATGAAATTACGAGGTGTTACACTTTGACCCGACAATTGACCTAGTTAGAGTGGGAATCAGAGGGTGCCCTTTTAAGGGTTTATTGCCCACATAATTACCAACTAATAGGTACTTTCAATTTGGAATTTTACTAGACAAATTAAGATTAATGACAAAGTAAAATCTTAATTATGACGGTTTGACTTTAGACTAATTAACTAAACAAAACTGAATTAAGGAAGGTTAAGGAAGCTTACAATAGTCCTATGCACGACTAATGACTTCTAGGAAGTGCACTTGAGCTCCAAAAATCTCCAGGAATGAAGTTGTGAGAGTTTCAAGTGAGGTGCTCAATTGTTGCAATAATGGGTTCTTTATAGGGGTTTAAATTCACCAAGATCATGCAAAATAAGTCTATGGGATGATTCCTGATCATCCCAAGTGTCCCTAGGCCCTTCTATACCATCAATCATGCCAATAGAATCGAAAACAAGCTCCATAAGTCGGTTAAACTTGCTGAAACAGGCAGCTGCCCACATTTTCTGATGCTGGTACTCCCAGGCGGCCCGCGTAAGGTTCTAGGCCATCCTTACGCGCCCCGTGTGAAGCCCAGACTCAGGTTACAAGTTTCCAAACTTTGCACTTTAGGTCCCTGGTCCTTGTAAACGTGGTTTTAACTTTATTTCTTGCATTTTTGACCCTCTAAATTGACTTTTAAGGGCTCCAAGACATATACAAACTTTGTTAAGTCCTTGGTTAATTTTTGATCACCCGAAAAACCTTTAATTTCAATGTTGACGCTTTTAACCCCTCGTATACGAATATTGTCATAACTTTCACATACTTTATCGAAACCTTGTGAAATTTTTATCACTTATTCTAGTGAGTATAATTAACCGTTACAAAGCTTCGGGTTTGCTAAAAGGTCACTCAAAGGTATACTTTAAACATGTTGACACATTTAACCCCTGTAGTTTCTAATCTCTGACTTTCTTTCACAATTGGCTTCGTATGATCCATGATTCATTCATTTAAGGGTATAAACATCATGTGGGGCTATTGTGAAGTATATTTATTTATTGTTGACACTTTGAACCCTTATATTCACATAGTTTCTTTGTTTGTCAACTTTAGTCCCTCTAAATCACTTCTTTACACGTTTAAAGTCCATGACACGTGTTGATATATTATTGGGCATAAATTTTCGAGGTGTTACATGTGGTGTGTCTATTAATCTTGTCTCAGTTTCTATATCGCATCCCGAATGTACAACAAACATATAAATCTGTCTACAAGATTATTTTTAATAATTGTCCCAGGTTATAAAAGATTTATGCCTTGTGTATCCAAACTAATTTTATAAACACTTTTCAAAAGAGCCAGTTAATTGTATTTACCAGTGTAAACTGACGTATTTTTCAAAAAGATTAAGTGCAGGTACTATACGGAATGGGCTGGAAACTCCTGAGTATTATTAAAGAGTCTTGCAAGCTTTTAATACTTTAAGTTTGTTGAACAATGTTACTTTTGTTTTAGATCCGCCTGTGGATCCATTATCGACCGTTTGTATAATATTTTATTATACTTTTAAATTCGATTTGTAATATTATTTTAGACTTCCGATGTGCATTAACCGTGATTAATTGTCTATGATAATATCAACTACGTCACGATACTCCCCACCGGTAATACGTGGTAATATCGGGGTGTGACAGGTTTGGTTTAACTTGAAGGGATTAATCTAAATTAGTATTTTTCAATATGGGTTTTGAATATTGTAGTTTATGTGATCTGGGTTTGGTTTAGTTTGATGAGATTATTTTGAAATTTGATGGGTTTGTGTGGATTTTACAGAATTTGAACTCAAATGGAGGGTGTAGTTCAGTTGGAGTTTGGAGATGATGAAGATGAGTTTAGAAGTTGTTGTGGAGATGAGGATGAGTTCGAAGAAATTATGAAGAATGGTGATGATGAAGTTGTTGCGGAGTGATCAGAGATGATGGTGGATCAAAGATGATGGAGGTGTGGCGCCGAAGGGAGATGTGCGGTGGATGAAGGCGGAGTGATCGAAGATGGTTGATGGGTTGGGTTAGGTTTCCTCTCGTGTTGTTGTTGAATGGTGGTGGAGATGGTGAACAATGGTGGTGGCAGTAGGGGCGGTTCTTAGAAGGGCTTTGGCAGAGCCACGGCCCAGGCAAGTTTTTCGGCCGTAGTGCTAATTTTCCGCATTTCGATCGAAATTTTTTATATATGCTATGTTTGGCCCGGGCTTGCCCGGGCATTTTTTAGTGCCCGTGTCTTTTGGCCCTGACACATTCAACGGGCAAGATCCGCCACTGGGTGGCAGGTGGGGTGGATGGTGGTTGTGCGGTGAGTGAGGTTGTGATTGGGAATGTGATTGTGTGAAAGAGAGATGATAAAAGAGTTTTTATTTGTTTAGTTTTGTACAAAATAGCCCCTGAATAAGAGTTGTTTACAAAATAGCCCATAGGAAGGTAAAATGACAAGAATACCCTCACGTGCAAGGCACATGACCATACTTAACCAAAAAATCTAACTGACTTTGGCCTAAAGGACATAACATGCAAGATTTTGAAACGTTAAGGACAAGACTCGTCAAATTTAAAGGTAAAGGACACCGTCTGCAATTTGGTACAAACATAAAGGACAAAACTTATAATTTACTCTTTAATTTAAGTAAAAAATTATAGAAAAGTAGGTGAGTGGTAACCGGTGAGAAATGAGTATAACATGTGTTGACAAAAAGAAGTAAACATAATTGTGTACTTGGGATTTTTTTAAAGTTTTAGCGGACACAAGTTATTATAGAGAAATTTGATTAATCGATGAATGAAAATCATCGGAACCATAAAATTGAATATCGCTATTGGTATTGATGTTCGATCGGAATCGGTTCGTTCGGTTTTGTTCGGTTCGGTATGGTACTGGTACTTATATGGTTTACGATACCAAAAAATACTTTATTTTTAAAATGACTATGTTTTCAATAAGATTTAAATTTGACGGAATAGGCCCCTGCTGTTTATAAGCATTGTTAATCCTGATTAACTTATTACACTAACTTAGTTAGTGTATTTCCTTTATAGAATTACTATCACCCTAACCTAGTTAATTAGTTTATTAAAAGTTTCATCTTTTACAAAAACAACCGCTAAATTTTTAACTTAAGTTAACTAACAAAATCAACTCCGTTAAAACTTCCTTTTTAAAAACTAACCGAGCTAACTGAAACTTTTACACTTTCTAACGTTTTTAGTCTGATTTTAATCCAACGTGATACATAACGATAATTAAATAATAAAATATTAAAAAATAAAAATTTATAAAAAATCTTTTTTTTTATTTAATTTTAAAAGGGTCCGGGTTTACAATCCGTGTCGAATTTCAAAGGTCCGATTTTTACAAATGTTACAATGAGGGGGTTTAGAACTGGTATTGGAAGGAGAAGACAAAAGCTCTATACCATCATCTCCACAAGGGCGTTTTGACCTGGTCTCGAAGGGGGAAGACAAAAGCTCTATATCATAATCACCACGATGGCGTTTAGGGCTGGTCTCGGAAGGAAAAGGTAAAAGCTCTATAACATCATCTACCTCACTTATTTCAGCATCCACAACATAGCGTGCGGCGACAGGAGAAAGGAGTTTGAAGATTTTTCTTCTTGTCCAAACCACAAAAATGTCTTCCCTTATCTCTATTTGTTTTTGTCACCGCGATGAGCGAAAAATGAAGAAAACTTACCTTTGAAAGTGAAATTGAAGAGAAGGGAAAATGCCGTACAGGATGAAGAGAAAAGATGGGTGTGTTTGAAATCCAAAAGGAGTGTTAACAGACAGGAAATTGCCGATAGTGTAGGATTCGTGATGATTCTCAACATAGGTTTCAAATCGTTTTTTTCTTTGAGGTTTTGGTTCAACATAGGTTCCTATGCCCGTAGATATTAACAATGTTTTCAGGACTAGACCGGACGTTGAACTGGTATCCTTATCGGTCCACTGGACGAGCCGATCGGACTAGATGTAACAACCGGGTGATACCGTAAACATTAGATAAATAAATAGGGTAAATTAAAACATTTTAATCAAATCCGGTTCAACCCCCTTGGTTTTCTAGTCCTGCCACTAGTTCTCGGTCAAACCAACCAGTTCAACTGAAAACAGGTGTGGTAAGGTGAACTAGACCGGCCGGTTTTCAAAACACTGGATGTATATTAGACTCTATATTCAAAGATATGTCTAGTGCATAATGGTGTATTTCATGAAGGATAAGATCCTAATTGTCTTAAGCATGGATACTAACATTATAATAGACCCTCTATAAATCTATTATCCGAACCTACTTTAACCAAAGAATCCTTAAGCTCCTAATTGTCTTAAGCATGGATACTGACATTATAATGGACCCTCTATAAATCTATTATCCGAACCTACTTTAACCAAAGAATCCTTAAGCTCCTAATTGTCTTAAGCATGGATACTGACATTATAATGGACCCTCTATAAATCTATTATCCGAACCTACTTTAACCAAAGAATCCTTAAGCTCCTAATTGTCTTAAGCATGGATACTAACATTATAATAGACCCTCTATAAATCTATTATCCGAACCTACCCGAACCTACTTTAACCAAAGAATCCTTAAGCTCCTAATTGTCTTAAGCATGGATACTAACATTATAATAGACCCTCTATAAATCTATTATCCGAACCTACTTTAACCAAAGAATCCTTAAGCTCCTAATTGTCTTAAGCATGGATACTGACATTATAATGGACCCTCTATAAATCTATTATCCGAACCTACTTTAACCAAAGAATCCTTAAGCTCCTAATTGTCTTAAGCATGGATACTGACATTATAATGGACCCTCTATAAATCTATTATCTGAACCTACTTTAACCAAAGAATCCTTAAGCTGACCCGATATATTAATGAGAAAGGGTTAATAAACCGACCATGAATCCAATCATCATATAATCGAACAAACCCTTTATGTTATTCTTATCTATTATCACCTGAATTTCAAATATTTACATAGATAGACACAAGTATTATGCTTTATCACCAACAATATAAAAACAATCACATGATTAAAACACACAAACCATTATTCACATTCCAACAATAAGCATCGAATATTCCCAAACCTCATGATTATCCCACAAAAAATCCACCACTAATCTTATTATTATTGAACCAATAAGTAACAACGTATTACGTTTCTTCTTTCCCCCCACCCTATCTCCCAATTTGTTTTCCTGAAATCCTCATTATAATTGATCGAACGAACCCACAAGTTTTTGAAACAATTCGATGGATCAGGAACAGTTAGCGACCAGATCTGCAAGGAGAAACGATGAATATAATGGGGAAAACAGGGTGAAATTGTCAAAATATCCGTTAACGATTTGGGAGGTAGCGGGTGCGTGTGGTGTGTTGTTGTGTTTTGCTGTTGGTCTCCTCGGAGTTTATCTTACGTTGCCGGATTCTGATTATAGTTTTCTTAAGCTTCCTAGAACGCTTGAAGATCTTCATCTTCTTAGGTAATTTCTTATTATTAATAATAATTTAATAAATAAATAAGTAAGTAATATCTTTTTTTCTTTTTGTTTTGATGTTCTCTTTTTATGTCTTGTTAATTAATTAATGTGAGATATTGGATCTTTTTGGTTTTTATTTTGTTATTTTAGATTGGAATTTTAAAGAATTTTATTAATTTGTATGTGATAAATGTGTGTAATTTTTGGTTGGATGTTGAATGATAATCTTTTGAATCTTTATTGTGATCAGCAAAATCCCAATTGCAATAAAAGTAAAAAAAAAAATATATACTCTCTAAACTTGAAAAATGTCATAATTGTCCAAAACACAAGTTTTTGATGCATAATGTATGATGCAAATTTGCGGAAATATGCAAGTTTACAAGCATTTGCCCGGAAATTTGATGGCCTAAAAGGAGTTTCTCATCTGATATCTTTTTAATAATTTTTTATGGTAAAGATGATTCTTGTAGATGATAGCTTAAAGAGCGTTATTTTCGTTGATCAAACGTGTTGGTTCATGAAAATCCAGACGGCTAAATATGCTTTTATGCCAAGTAATCTATCTTTAATGTTGCGTATTGCAATATGCTTGGTTGATATTTAGATGATTTTGCTATTGGTGGGATTTACTGAGTATGATGATGATGATATTTAGGTGATTTTGAAATATTGGTTTGCGACTGAAATTAGTGCGATAACTGCAAAGACCGCACAATTATGATTTTCTGGCTATTAAAGTGTTAAGATAAATTTATAGTACCTAATTTATTATATCCATAAATGGAAACACTTGATTGGTTCATGTGATTCTAGTTCTGTAACACACAATTATCACTTTGAAGATTGAGCACGCTCTTTTAGATCACATCTTTGGTTTGAATTCAATGTCTAGAGTTGAGTTTTAACATTCGTAAACAAATGTTTTGTGTCAACGGGTGTGTCTATGTGTCTTTGGATATGTTTCTAAAAGCATCAATGTCTTCTCTTGATTTTCCACAGAGATAACATCGAGGGATACACAAGCGACTACACTGCACAAGTCTTAGTGGGATATTGCGTCGTCTACATTTTTATGCAAACTTTCATGATCCCAGGAACCGTTTTCATGTCACTACTCGCGGGGTCCCTTTTTGGCGTCTTAAGAGGCGTAGCTCTCGTCGTCTTTGCTGCTTCCGCTGGCGCGTCTTCTTGCTACTTTTTATCTAATTTGATTGGGCGCCCCCTTATCTCGTCTCTGTGGCCAGATAAATTAGTTTTCTTCCAAGATCAGGTTAGGCACTTAGGCCCAATGCTCAAATTCCATAATCTAAGGGTGGCATTTTCGATCAACCGTAAATTTGGGTTTGAGTTTGCCTTGTAACGGGTGATCGGAAAATAGTTAGTTACGGGTTGAGCGGGTTAAAAGTCCCGAAAAGTGTATTCACAATGAGATAAAACCTCCTAAATCTTAATGTTTTGAAATTTAGATCATCATCGTAATCACATAATTTGTTAAGCATATGCATATCTAAAACATCAGAGTAAACTGTAAAGTACAAAGATGGTTTGTGGTTTACCAAAATTTTGAATTTGGTCCCTAGCTTTCCAAAAGTACACGGATGGTCCCTGTGGCTGTGTGGCATGTCCAAGTTAGGGACTAAATGCATTACAAAGTGCAAACCACAGGGACCATCCATGTACTTTTGGAAAAAAGTTGGGGACTCAATGCGTTACAAAGTGCAAACCACAGGGACCTCTGTGTACTTTTGGAAAGCTAGGGATCTAATCCAAAATTCTAGTAAACCACAGGGACCATCTGTGTACTTTACTCTAAAATTTAAGTAACGAAAAGTTGATTAGTGGTCAGCCCGGCCCGACATGTTTTGACCCGCACTAAAACGTTGGCCTGACATGTTTTGACCCGCACTAAAACGTTCCCCTGTTTAATCCATTTACAGCTCTATCCATCATTTAAAAGTTGAAACTTTATATTTTTATCTAATGAGGAGGTTGACGATTTTAGTTTTGCATACTTAGGTGGCTAAAAGGCGAGACGGGCTGCTGAATTACATGCTTTTCTTAAGGTTGACCCCGACGTTGCCTAATATGTTCATTAATGTTGCTTCACCAATAGTAAATGTGCCTTATCATATATTCTTACTCGGAACTACAATTGGGCTTATTCCAGCTGCTTATGTTACCGTCAAGGTATTATTTTAAGCTTTTTGTGCTTATCTTTTATACAATTCACTAGGGCTGTAAACGGACAAGAACAAGACCTTGTTCATGTTTGTTTGTTAAGGAAATATATGTATTCACGAGCTGGGCATGAACACTTACCGAACGAGATTTTATGTTTGTGTTCGTTTGTTAATTTTAGGAAATGATCGCAAACGAATGTTCACGAACACAGCTTAACACAAACTAATGTCCATGAAAACAGATTAAAACAAAACAAACTAACACAAACAAGCGTTCGTGAACATAATATATAATGCGCTAATACTTGTTAAGTATTTTATTTGTCCAAATTTTGAAGCATTTAAATAAAATATAAAAACTAAAAATACTAATGAACTATGGAACATAAACAAACACGTTACCGAACGTTCACGAACATAAACGAACGAACGTGGGCTTCTGTTCATGTTTGCTCATTTAACTAAACGAACGGAATCTCTTTTTTGTGTTCGTTTGTTTAATAAACGAACGAACACAAACAAACTTCCCGCTGAACGGTTCACGAACTGTTAACGTTTGCTTCGTTTGCAGCTCTACAATTTACATCCTAAAGGGTGTTTGGATGTGCGTTTAAAAACTGAATATCTGAACAATCAGCTTTTAGATTTTGGATGAACGAATTCTAGTTCTAGTTATCTAAATATTTAGAGGTCAAATTATCAGTTTAATACCAACTGCAATGATAATGATTAAACATCCCCCTTTGTAACTCTTATTCAATTTCTTTTCCATATTTTTTTATGTGAATTTTAATGTTCATCTATAATCCTGCAGGCGGGAATAACGCTTGGAGAATTACAGTCAATTGGAGACTTATACGACATCCATTCAATCGGAACGTTGTTTCTCATCGGACTTGCTTCTATTACCCCCACACTCATAAGCAAGAAGAATGCACCATGATAATTTGTTCATTCATGCTTTGTTTATAGTGTTACTAACCAACCCCTCTCAAGATTTAAAGTCTGTACAAAATTACAAATTTACCCTCAGTCACGACCTTCGGTTTCTTCGGCTGTGGAGATTTGTTGGTTTGTGCTACAGATGTTGAAGTTGCAAAAGGGATTGTTCTGTTGAGGGTAACTAGGTAATATTGCTAAAAAGGCAGTTTAGTCTATGTTGGAAAATAATATTCCTAGTGTAAATAGTCATTGAATGATGGATTGTTACTATGATTTTATTTTATGAAATGTGAAATTGGCACACCTAATGAAATATTGGTTGTTACTACTGTCATTCTCTTGTCTCATTTCGCATGTCAGTATGTGATTGTTAGTTTTTTTTAGTATAGGTCTTATAAAATATAAGAAGAATAATATGAAATATCGGGTACTATTTTATGTTTAGCAATAAAGAAAATTATAGAAATATTTTATATGTATATTTTATCAAAATACATTGTTTTTATATGTATAAAAAAGAAAACTAAAATCCTGATATTTTATAGGTATATTTTATCGCTATTTTGATTAGAAAAAAATACCTACAATCCCGCTATTTTCACGCTATGGAAGCATCAAAATTAGATGGTGACCTATTGCTGCATCGCCATGCTAAATGCTATAGCAGGCGCTATGCTAACACAACAGTGAATATGATATAGTTAAATAAATAATATATATCAAAAAGATAAAAATCCTACTGGCACTTAACTTTTCATGAAAGGAAATTTCGGAAGAAAATGTCGATCTTTGTGTTGTAACATCTGACCCCACATACCAGACAATATTGTCTTCTTTGCCGACAAAGAGCTCACAAATTTGTTTGAAATTTCCGACCCAAGCACTCTTAACCGTGGATTTCTCTTCCACAGCCAATGTGTTCAAACCGTGTTGGTGGTATTGGGGCCGCACATTTTTTATCATTTTCATTAGTTATTTGGAATATTATTTGTTCTTTTGAACCTGTTATTCTACAAATATGCCTTTCATCACAATTTACATGCAGTGTTTGATCATTGCAAACATCTATTCACAAAGCACATGCTACATCGCAACACTAGATTAATTGGAACAACTGATTTATTATGTTATCTGTGTGAATCATTACATAATCTTAATAAAAGTTTAAGCCATACATGAAGAAGATATAAAAAAAAAAACATAATTATACATAATTTTACAAAGAATAATAATTTGTTTATTTCATATAAATAATTCTTTAATGTATTAGATCAAGTATGTTGGATGGTAGCATTAAATGCTTTTGAACAAGGGCAACACATGCTTGCGATAATCAGCTAGAGCCCACATCGGGTATATATTTCGGTATAGTGCATAGTGCAGCATGCAGTTCTTCATGAATACTCCAGCAATTTCCTGCATTACACCATTACGTATTAATTCATCCGTATAATATACTTAGTAAATGAGTTTCATTAACTTAATTATGCTTTAACCCTAAACATCTTTTGCATTCTGTATTACCTGTTGCGGAAAATCACCGTTTTCCAGCTGTGAGTTGATCAACAACTTGGCTGCTTTATGTAGCGGTGTTGCATCTCTCTCCATCTGTACATATCAACAAATCAATAAAAATATTATAGATTCGCTAAAACTATATATATTTATGGTTTTGATTTTTCGATGATAAACTGACCTGCCGAGAATGAAACAGTCCCATCATGGCCCATGCAGTGTGTACCAAATTGGACCGGCCTTCTTCCAAAGGTATATATTTCTGTTTTTCGAGCAACCAAAGAGAAATTTTGTTAACAAATTATGAATTTTTTTCATTTTTTTATAACGTATTTTATGTTGTAGTGTTACCTTTTCCGGGCAGGATTTGTAGCTTTCACCCCAACCACCATCTTCCAGCTGTGTTTCCAGCAGAAATTTGACACCTTTACGAATAGCGGAACAGTTTTCATAAGTCTTTCCGACAGCTGCCAGTCCTCCAAGAGCAAACCATGTACCGTACGTAAAACACACGCCCCAGTTTCCGTACCTATTTACCGCAGATTCTCATGTTAACAAAGCAACACAAGAAACAGTTTCCAACCAAAGGTGGCAATTTTAACCCACTTACTCATAAGTGAGTCAATTTGGATCACGTTTCTATCTCTAACGGGTCAAACAGGTCAAAATTTGCCCGAAGTTTAATTTTTAATGCATAAATCCTCCTAAATCAGTTTATTCAAAAAACTAGATTATTATTGAAATATATATTTTTGTAATCATATTTGACACACTATAATTTAAAAAAAAATTTGTAAGGATTCAAGACAAAAAAAAATGTTAGGGGTGAATCCTGAAAGAATATTGGTACCAAAACTTGTCCGTACGTAAGAACGATGGAATCAAAACTCGTTTTTTGTATTTATCAAATGGTATCTATTTATAAGCCTAACAACTTAATAAACAAGAAACCTCTTTGACTCAAACTAGGATTAAAAAACTATCTCAAAAAACCCCGCAGTTTATAACTCGGTCACTTTTTACTCGAGGTTTGTAAGCCGGTCACTTTTTAACCCGAATTTTGTAAGTCGGTCACTTTTAATCTGAACTTACACAAGATACGCAAGATTAGTCTAACAAGTCCGACCCACCCACCCATTTTGCCACATCCGGTTTCAGTTCTTTTTAATTAAAAAAAAAAAAACAGACACAAACCATGAACCATCTTGCATCTGTATTTTCTCTAGGTATCCACTTGCACCCGTAAGGAAATTTTCGATCTCTTTCCTTCTATGCTCGGGGTATAACTTCTTAAACAACACAAGGGCCTGGATTGATGATGATGTGCACTCAACATACCTGATCAACAAATTTTAGAAGTATCTTGAAAATTCAAATTAACTGTGTAGATTATATATATATAAATATATAATGTATGGAAATGGTAAATTATATTGATGTCTTACTCGTGCTCAATGACGATGTCCGCAAAGAACTCGGTAGGATTGAGAATCTAATATCGAAAAAAAGAATACGTTGAGTACAATATCGAATTTTGTATCTTAGAAAACAAATATTATTTTATGACCTAGATATATACCTCTAGCCAATCTGATGATCCTGCTGGTTCCCATGCGGCTAGTCCACCGTTTTTGCTCTATATTTTCGTCAGTTATAACTCGTTAGAACCGGATGGTGCCTTGTATGCATTATAATTTTGGTATATTTATAAATTTTCTTTTAGTAATGTACACTGACCTGTAAGGAAAGTATTACGTTGACAGCATCATACAGTTGCGCGGGTTGCATTTTCTCGCCAACAATTTCTGGTGGCATTGTTGAAAATAGAAGGCAACACTGGGACCGAATATAGGTAGACAGTAAGTAGATCATATAGAGAGGCTTTTTTAATAATATGATTATGCACTTTTATATAAACTTTATATATATTATATACCTTCAATGCCTCCGCGGTACAGTCTGAAACTTGCCATCCATGATCTTGATCCGAAAAGGTCCACGACCCTTTAGAGATATGCCGGTGCATGCTTTTGAAGTCACCGGAAGGATTGTCTTTAACCTGCACAACATATTTAATAAATAATCAACAACTATTAAGTAAAAAATACAATTAACTAAGATAATGTATCAGAGCTTTAGAGACCTGTGAAGCTTTAATAAATTCATGCCCTTTCATCAAGGTAGAGCCGATTTCTTCGGTAAGATCAGTAGCCAATAGAGCTTGAATGGCGAAACCGGCATCCCACTCTTGACTACCAAAACTCTGTTTTGCAGTTAAAACTAATCTACAATCAATATACTTGTTTTGGGTATAAGTATCTATATCTATATCTTTTAATCACATTTATTTTTTAAATTATAACTTTTACTTACATTTATTCTACTAGTGTATACACGGGATTCTAATCTAGTATAATAACTATATAAATACATATGATGTTTTTTTAAGGATTTCGACATGACCTGCATTTTCATTCCATCTTCGGCAACCCAGAGATAATCCGGGATTCGGGCAAGGTGCTTTTTGAAACAAACACCGTTTGGATCCTCAACCCAGCATGCAAGCATACACAGTGCCTAAACAAGAAAGATCAAATATTTATAGTAACTATTTTTCCTAATAATTTGATTAAATTATTTATCAGCTTACTTTTTCTACAGAACCAATAGTGATATATCGACTGTTCTCGTCTTCATAATGAATATGCTTCATTGTCGTTTGAAGCGCTTTCTCTCTAAGTTTATTTAACGGCCAGTGATTCAGTAAAGGCTCAGTGCACACATAGAGACTGTCCCACATTAAATCTTGTAGTAAAGGATGGGGGTAA
The DNA here is from genome assembly GCA_030545235.1 of Helianthus tuberosus. Lineage (NCBI taxonomy): Eukaryota > Viridiplantae > Streptophyta > Magnoliopsida > Asterales > Asteraceae > Helianthus > Helianthus tuberosus. The sequence goes on from JARYGA010001849.1 coordinate 14,873, forward strand.
TATAAATCTTCCTGAAATTTATTAGTTGGAAATAAAATAATTAGCAAGAGAGATAACTATTACTATTATTGTTATAATAATTGTTATGAATAGTCACCTTAGCACACAAATGTCTTATGCTCTTCCATTTGATTTCTTCATAAGGCTGCGCGTAAAGTTCATCTCTAAGTTGTAGAATCAATGGAGTAATGGGACCCACGAATCGTTTCCCGTATAGGTACGACATTGGCATGTATACCAAGCGACAGTAACACCACATTTTTGCTGCATTTAGATAAAAGTAGAAAATAGTGCATTATAAACGTTGGATCACGAAATCTGCTAAGATGAGCATACAGCATTAATATGAGGATTTAGTTTTATAAAAATGTTATTTTGTTGCAAATGGTGCTTAGAGACTAACCTGGATACATAGGTAGGAAAGAAGGCAGGATCCAGAACTCGGGGGGCATCGGGTTGGTTCCAGCCCATTCGCATACACCAAGTATCTAAAAACAGAACCGTCTATAAACATGAGCGGAGGATTGGGTAACGGTTAAAACATGACCAACCAACAATTTTTGTCTATGTTTCAAATTGCTGTTTTTATAAGATTATATTTATTAACGTATGAGAGCTCGAGCTTTGTTTTCAAAGCTCAAGCTCGACTCGTTGGTATTTTCTCAAGCTTGAGCTTGGCTCGTTTATTATCTATTAATTAATATATTAAATAAAAATAATAAATAATAGACTTGTTTAGGTTCGCGAGCTCGATAAGTGAAGCTTATTTTTAGGTTCGGACTCGGCTCGTAAACAAGTTTAAATAAGCTCGATCAGCTCGTTTACCAGACGACTTTATACTAAGGCTCATGTGAAGCTCATCAGCTCGGACTCGATAAATAAATGAGCTTTATTTTAGGCTCAAGCTCGTCTCGGGCTCGATAAGGTTCGTTCTTAGTTCTGAGAGAGATATCTTACAGAAAGCCATGTTTTGCCCCATGATGGAATGGCTGTGACTGAGCCATGATCAAGGATCCATTTACGGGCTTTGGTGCAGGCGCCATTCAGACCACCGTCCGGTCCTTCTCCTAACAGACGTATACAAATGTAACTGAGGGTGGTGCAGAACATTGTGCTGTGACCCTCTATGTGGAATCCCCACCCTCCGTCTTCGTTCTGTCGAATTCCATGTAATGTTTGTTAATGAATTTTCATTTAAAAAGTTATATTTCAGTTACAATAGCAAGTTAGTAACTACCTGATGACAATACATATACCGTAAGATTTCTTTTCGATATTCTGCTGGGAAAACACTGTTAAGGTGCCCGGTAACATACAAGCACATCACCTGCGATTTCTTAATTTGTCAAAAGATTTGTTCATAAAACACATGATACTAAGGTTTGGAACTTGCAACCAGCTGTGTAAAGTGTAAACTGAACATATGTTTAACATTTTATTATTTATAGAATATGCATTTTTGTATATGTATTATAGTAATAACCATCTTAAAAATATTAAACAAAATTATGACAAACTAATGATTTTGAAAAAAAAAATCAGGTTCAAGCTAAATCTGACCATTTTGATTTGTCGCTTTTCAAAATCGTAGTTAGTGGTTTGGACCATAGTATTCGTAACCGCCCAAAACTGGCCTTGAACCCCCTAGCCCAAAGTGTATATCTAGCCCGGCCCATTTAAGTCGTTTATAAACTTTAGTTGTTTTGACCCAGTTGACTTTTTACCCAACCCGTCCGACCCGTTCATTTTTCCATCACTAACAACAAAAGCTTACCAAGGGCTGCATGAAATACAAGGGTCCAGCATTTTCAGCTGGCCAGTGACCATCATCAGCCTGCAAGGCTGCAAAGAAATTAACCGATCTCCGCAACGCGATCGTAGCTTTTTCATACGATATTTCTTCACCATCCTCGATTTTCACCTGTGGTATCGTTTGTTTAAACTCCTTCTCTCTTAAAAACTGCATATACACATTCATACAACATAAGGTCACATTCACTATTCATAACCATATAAACGATAATCTTTTTAAAAGTTAAAAAAAGAGTAAAATGTCATCTTCGTCCAAAGGTTTGTTTTTCCGCATCTGGATCGAAAAGGTTTGAAATCTTGCCATTTTCATCCAGCTCGTTAACTCCATCCATTTTTCTCCGTTAAGTCAAGGGTATTTTAGTCTTTTTTGTTAACTTAAAGGGCAATTTGGTCTTTATCACTTAAGGACTCGCTTGTACATTATGCTAAATGCTTGTACATAAAGCGAAAAAGACCGAATTGTCGTTTAAGTTAGCAAAAAAAAAGACGAAATACCCCTGACTTAATAGAGAAAAATGGATGGAGTTAACGAGCCAGATGAAAAATGGAAAGATTTCAAACCTTTTGGATTTGGATACGAAAAACAAACCTTTGGACGAAAGTCACAAAACTGGTCAAGGGACGAAAATGGCATTTTACTCTAACAAAAAGAACCAAGACCTGCATACGCCAAAGAACATCACTGCTAGTCTTAACTTCATGTCTACGGTTCCAAAAATCGGCACGTGCTTGTTCCACCTCAGTGCGTTCTTCCAAAGTTCCGCCATTCGGATCAAACTCCCATATTTGCCTCCCTGCAAAGTTGTTTGTGCTAAAAAGGTACGGATTATGACCCGTTTGACTTGCTTCTGCTATTTTCAGTCTCCACATCTTTCTGTAAGTGAACACTGGATAAGAAAATGTGGTGGTAAGGAAATTATGTGTGTATTGAAGATTGAAATCAGTAGGTACCCCTTTTATAATAGTTAAGAATATAACTCTTATGATACTTAATTATAACTTCTTCTTATGACATTAACATACAGTCCAAGTTCCAGAATTATTTTTCTGAGTGAGACAACAATGTCAACCTTTCAGTAGATGCCAAAATCATGCATCTTTAATATTTGTTAGAAAAGTGGTTGTGTACTTATAGTTTAATTTCATAAAAGGTATATTTTCAAAACAAGTTAAAAGTACAGTCTCTTTAGAATTTTAACAAACAAAATTATGGACACAACAACAAATAAGAGGTTCCGTCGATGAAAATACGACCCGTTGGTAATATGTGGGCTAAACCGTTAGTTTTCCTGATGGAATGACGACGACTAAAATTTTTATTTTATTTTTATTTTATTTTAGTTTTGATTTTTGTGTCGGCTATCCGTCGGTGATGACTGACGAATCGTTGGTAATCACTGTCTTTGATATGTATCTCTTAAAAGGTTTAAATCCACAGACCAAAAGTTAACAAAAACAAGCATATTCGTTGTTCATTTGAACATCGACAACGTTAAACACCTACAAACCACCAGCTCAGCTACCACATCAGATTTCAAACATCTTTAAAAAACACCCAGTTTTCTTCAACGATGACTCCTTTTCCGAACACCTACTTTTTATAAGAAAATATTATTGTTTGTTAGTTTGTGTGTGTGGAACCCACCCATCCGTCCGCTAGGTGTTTAAAACTCCGGACAAGAAACCGAACATGAGCCACGATGCATGCGTTTGGAAGTTATGTGTTTGGAAATTCGGACGATGACACGTAAGCATGAGTTGTGCATCCTCTTAGGTATATATGAGATTTGTTTTTAACCTCTCGCCCATCATTATCTTTTTTTTTAATGTCAACGTTACTCTACTCCAATATGACAAAATACTCCCTTTGTCTAGGTGAATCACCCCCTCTAAGAGACATGTCACGCGTGTCTCTACCACGTGAGCTGTAGTCATTATTAATTTCCATTATGTCCATTAGTGGTAGCTATTTTTAATAAAAATAAGTAAAACAAAAAAGTTTGACAATCTTTTGTAAATTCAGTCTTTACTAGAATATTTTTAAATATACATATTACAAGTTATTACATAAAAACAAAATTTATGTTAACTAAAGTTACGAAGCCAATGGAAAACTAAATTATATGTTGAAAAGAAAATTGTGGTATTTTAAATTAAACAATACAATATATATAACTTTTTTTCATAAAAAAAAAAAAACTAAATCATATGTTAAGGGTTACTACAAAGACTCCTAATTGTAAGAAGTGTAAGAATAAATATGATTTATAGAGTGACAAGTGTCCAATAACCTATGACCTAAATCCACTACACCACCACCCAAAACCTAAACACCCACCCCACCCCACCCCACCACCACCCAAAAACTTAACCCCCCCCCCCCCCCCCCCCCCCCTCTCAACAATTTTTTTTTTCTTTTTTTGTAGTGAGTTTTTTTAAAAGCCTTTGTACCATTTTTACAATTAGGAGCCTTTGTATTTGATCCTAATCCCATATGTTAAATGAAAGTTAACTTTCATATGAGGGCATGTAAGGCTGTAACCTGATTTTTTTAAGTTCCTACTTTCACCAATATCTTTTAAAAAAGTATAAAAAAACTAAATTTTACAAATAAAACTATTCAACAATAAAATCAAGCTTAACTTATCTACACCATTTACCCATAACAGGACTTGAATTCTCACAACTTCAGGAGGGGCACAATTCACTATATTGGTATTCGATTCGTAAATCTTATTACTCAGAAAAAAGGGGACAGGGTTGTCTTTGGTAGATTAGGGTTTGCAATTCAGAAAGAGGTGACTGCACGGTTTGTTGCCCGTCTACCTTCTGTTTTGATGTAACTTGACAAGTATGAATCAAATTACTATTTTAAATAAAAAAAATTACAAACATTAGAAAGGTAGACAATTAGATGAGATGACGTTTTTTTTTGGTTAGATTCATATGGTAGTTGATATATTGCAATATCAAATCATCATTGAGACAAGTATTAATCGAGTTACTTCATTTGGGCAAACATCAATCAATTATCCTCCGGAGTAATTCAATTCCTACCGGAAGTAGCCATGCCTAGTAACGTGCTCAATCAATTTTTTTTTTCTTTTTATAATCATACTTCATATATCATTAAATTAAGAGTAAACTACTAAAATAGTCCCTGAGGTTTGGTCACTTTTGTCATTTTAGTCCAAAACTCAAATCTTTTGAATCTGGGTCCCTGTGGTTTTAATTTTGTTGCCATTTTCGCCCAAAAGCAAAATGTAGTTAGATTTTTCAGTTAATATTCATTTTTTTTTGTCTTTTTCCTCCTTTTTTTTAAATTTGTTATAACAAAACGTTAAAAGACCATTTTGCCCTTCATTAAAAGGGAGAGAAAAGACAAAAAAAATCTGGATGTTAACTGAAAAAATCTGATTAGATTTTGATTTTGGATGAAAATGACAATAAAATTGAAACCACAGGGACCAAGTTTCAAAAGGTTTGAGTTTTGGACTAAAGTGGCAAAAGTGTCCAAACCACAGGGACCATTTTGGCAGTTTACTCTTAAATTAAATTTAATATTTCTTTATAACTATTGTTTGTTACTGTTTTAAAAAATTCAAAATATTCAATCACGAACTTAGAAAAAACATTTTTCGTGAGAAGTGTGAGAAGACATAAGAATTGACATGTAAGTATCATGTTTTGGACTTAGACATGATGTTTTGGGTTGTTTTGACGATAAATATACCAAACATAACAATTTAAAACACAATGCAATGAATTATAGGCTTAAAACGTAAAACACCATGCCAAGAAAGTTAAGTAGTGTTTTAAGTGTTGAGCAATGTGTTTTAGTTGTGTTTTAAATTTCATGCCTAGAATTCATTCGTTATGTCTTAAATTGTTATGTTTGTTTTTTTTTTGGTCAAAACAACCCAAAACATCATGACTAAGTCCAAAACATAATATTTACATGTCAATTCTTATGTCTCCTCACGAAAAATGTTCTTCCTAAGCCCGTGACTGAATATTTGGATTTTTTTTTTTTAAAACGGTAACAAACAATAGTTATTAAAGAGATATTAAATTTCATGCCTAGAATTCATTGCATTGTGTCTTAAATTGTTATGTTTGGTGTTTTTCTTGTCAAAACATCATGTCTAAGTCCAAAATATGATGTCTACATGTCAATTTCTATTTCTTCTCACACTTCTCACGAAAAAAGGTCCTTTCTACAAAAACCTCACCCTACAGTCACGTTCAATTTTATTTTATCAACATTTCTCTATATATACAAGTTGTTGAAATGAAGTTTTATTAAAAAATATCTTTTTATAAATTATAAACTATACCAAGTACCGGTACTGAACCAAATCAAACAACATCGATATTGATATCAGAATTCATTTTTGTTTTCCGGTATTGATGATATTTCATTTTATTGTTTAATATTATATTTATTTGATAACTTGCGTTCACTAACAATTTTTATAAAATATAGTTTAAAAACGGAGTTTAAAAAAAAGTACTTTTTGGTATTGTAAACTATACCAAGTATTCTATTGTACTGAAGTTGACCGGTGTTGACCGAACGACATCGACACCGATACAGATATTCATTTTATGTTTTCCGGTTTTGATTATATTTCACTTATGTTTTAATTTGATATTTATATAGTAACTTGTGTTCGTTAACCTTTTAGAAAATTCTATGTACACAATTTTATTTAATGTTTTTGTCAACATTCTAATATACATTGTATTAAACACGTAGTTATATTAAAAAAATATGTATAGTAAACTATACCGAGTAATGGTACCGTACCGATACGACATCAATGTCGTATCAAATTGAACTAATACTAGCCGAACAACATCGGGACCAATATTGGTATTCATTTTTATGATATTCCGTTCTGACATGAGTAGGTTTCGGTTTCTTCTAATATTTTTGCACTGCCTGAACCGACATTGTACCGTCATAAGCGTTACGATGTGTGATTTGTGGTTTTCCTCATTTACGGTCTCGGTAACACTTCGATGTAAAATTATTGAAACGAAGTTGCATTATTTTTGGTATTGTCAACTAAACCGAATACTGGTACCATGCCGAACTAAACTCATACTGACCGAACAATACCTGTATTCATTTTATGGAATTTACTCTGTGTAAAACAAGTTTCAACGTCCTCTTGGATATATGTCACGACCTCACGATTGTACTTTTTGCTACATGGACTTAATTGGAAAATTAATGGCGTTAGCTGGTAAGGACCACCATACTTACAAAATCAATACCACCAGGAGCATCAGTCTCATCAGTGTAACTGCAGGCCATTAATAATATATATGAAAACCAAAATGATCATCCGAGTAATTAACCCTTTTTAATATACACATGTTTCATGTTGTATTGTGTGGAGAAATTGCCACTAGTTGGTATCTAGGAGCATTCACAATGGAATTTTATCTCCACTCGTATAATTTAACTAAAATACACCTTTATTGATAGAGTATGTTCACTTTTTGAAAACCTTCCACTTCATAATTAATTGAATAATATCATTTTCAACTCACAACCACATTAAAATATACGATAGGGATGAACCCCTCAAATATGAAGGTTTATTTTAGTTTTCATTTAATTTGAGGTATGGACTATGTGGATGGAGACTTTGGTGTAGAAGTGAAAACGAACAGAGTCTTATGTTTTTTAGAGTAAATTCCTTTTTAAGACCCTGAGTTTTAGTGGTTTTAACTACTTGAGTCCATAACCAAAATTTTTAATGATCCGAGTACCTATTTGGTAAATCTGTAACCGTTTGAGTTCAATTTTTAACGTCGTCCAACAAGTCAGTTACGTACAAGGGTATTTCAGTCATTTTTAGTAATAAGTAAAACACTTTAATGCATAAGGCCATGGGTGTAACATCCCATTTTGGGATTTACATTAGATAGGAAAAATGATGTTGTAGTTTGGGCCAATAATGTCAAAAACCAAACTATAAGGATTATTTGTGCAATTTAACCCCTTTGGTTACATGCCTATGTGAACACGAAGGTAAACCTATAATACGGTTACTGGGAAACTAACAACATTAGCAAGTCATAAGAAAAGTGAAAGTTTTGGCTAATAGTGTAAAATACCTATCTACGGGGACTAAAGTTGTAATTATACCTAACTTAGTAAATTCCCACAAGGTTGTGTTGAAAGTGTCACACCCTAACCAATGGCGAAATTATCGGAGTGTGACGAAGATAGATTGCTCATCACACATAACACTATTGTGACAATAATTAATTCAAAATTGATTTCATAACATACAAAATTGTCAAAGTACAACATGAAATTCAAATACAACATGGAAAAACAATACGACAAGTTCAACAATTAAAGTACAAAATCTAGTAATTTCAAGTGCATTTCTAATGTCTTCCCTACTAGATTTCGTCATATTCAACCTCATCAACCTGCAACATGTTAACAAACAGGGCCGGCTTTAAGGTAATTATACTAAAGCAGTAGCTTAGGGCCACCCTTTTCAAAGGGCCTTCATATTTAATCTAAGCAGTTAATGCGAAAAAATATCGGTTATCGGTCAAGGACCGATATTTGAGATATCGTTTATCGCGGTGAGATATCGGTAATTTATAATATCATGCATAAAAAATATATATATATATAGAACCTATATAATATATGTATATTAATATTTAGAACCTATATAATATATGTATACAACATCATTATGCACTAACTTGTAAAAGTCTAAGGTTAATTTTGATAAATCTATAATTGGAGGATGAAATTGTAATTCAAGTTAAAAGAAAAGAGGGGTAAACAAGAAAAAGAATTATTTATTTTTTATAACCCTACTATTATTAATGAGCCGTCACCCCTTTAAACTAAAAAAAACCCTAAACAACTAAAGCAGCCGTCCTCTATCTCCGCTGTTCGCTACTTCGCTCCTCCATCTTCTAAACCTAAAAAGCAGCCAACAGATCTTTCATTCTACGATTCAGCAGGGAAGGTAAGATTCGATCAGCAGGTAAGTTTCGATTCAACAACTTCGAAGGGATGGTGGCTAATCGAAGTTGTATAAAAAATCAGCAGGTAAGTTTCGATTTAACTTATGCAGATCTTTCATTTAACTTCGTTTTTTTGCTGAAATCCAGAAATTTTTTTATACAAAATTGGCCCAGCCGAGATATCGCGAGACAACCGATACGGTTTTGCAAGATATCGGCCGATATTTCGGCGTTGACCACCGATATTATCGTTGACCGATATATGACCGATATCGGAAACCGATATTTTGGTGAGGGGCCGATAACCGAGATATCGCCGAGATATCACCGAGATATCGCCGAGATTAACTGCATAGTATTTAATTAGGGTTTTCCCTATTAGTATTTGCAGAGAGAAAGAAGAAGACGAAGGCATGAGATGGTATGTCCTGGGAAACATAAATAAAGATACTATAATCACTCCCTGCTAGCTGTCATTTACAATTAGTCAATCACTTCCTTTTTTAGTAATTAATAATTATTATTAGTTTTTCAATAAATACAGGATACCAAAACTTAGTATTTATTTTCCTTTTATTATTTGATTTATTGATAGTATTGTTTATCTATCATTTTAGTTTGCAACAGTATTTCATAAAATTTTTGTCAAAGATTTTTATCATATTTTCATAATATTAAAAATCTATTACGATCTCTCGGTTAAAAGTTTTGGTTTTACCACTGCCCTGACCTGCCACCCAACCCAACCCAACCATTTTGCTAGACACCATACACTATAAGAAATACCTAGCAATAGGGGCGACACCCAATAAGTCGCCGCTATTGCCCCGATCTTATTTATAAAAAGGGCCCCACTTTTAGTGTTCACTTCAGGCCTCCATAAAGGTTGAGCCGGCCCTGTTAACAAAATATAGTTCAACACAAAAATGTATTGGCGAGTACACAAGTTTAAGTATAAGTATAAAAGTTTAAAACGAATCCACATGGCAACTTAGGTTATTCAAGATCAACATAACATGGCATGCAATATTTCTAGTCAACCCTCTGTTTACACAATAAAGAATGAAATTTAACATGACCTCTCGTTCATGAGTGGTGCGTTAATCTTATAGCGCTATACATGTTAAATGGAGGCTCGTATAAAGCTAATGACTATTGTATCACATAAGAATTACCCAAGTATATGCATCAAGTATAACAACATAGTATTCATGTATTTGGATTGTTTTCGTGCATTTGCATAAAGAATAAAGTATTTGTGATATTTAATAAGGTTAACATATTGCACCCAAAAGTGTTATAATGAAAATGGGTTAAGTGTACTCACGGTTTTGCAAGCTTTCACTTGTTAATCCGCAAGGGTTTGTTGGTTGTTGGAGGATGGAACACCAAGTCCTTCTACACGAGGAAACGTAGGTGTATGAGTATTGGACGATAATGGAGGATTAAGAATTCGGAATGAAAAGTATATGGAAAGTAAATATATGATAAAATAACCATCTAACACCTAATACTCATTTTTGACACTATGAAACCCATAGGGGTTTGAATGTTTTCATGGGTTAAAGTACCCATTAGAATCGTAATGAGAACTAAGTTCTTAGATGATGTTACTTAGTATTTTGACAAATAACCATTAGATTATCATCAAAGGTCCGGTTACTAGGGATATTATATATTTTATATAGTATATATCATAAGTTTTAGTCCAACAATATAACAAGATTATCATAGAAGTCATGAATAGAGGTAGGAGGATGAATCTTCCATTTTAAGACCTCTTTTGTATTCACCAATGCACAAGTTGTCATAAGACAACAAGGATGGTCATGAATGTACAATAAGGAAATGAAATACACACACAAACTAAGAGAAATCATCAAGTGAAGTGTGTATTTGTAAGTAGGATAGCCCAAGCTATCCAAGTAATCACATATACACAAGTTCAAGACTTGTTCATCACTTGTGGGTTGAAACCTTTTTAAAAAAAAGAAAGTTTAGAGGATTAAAACCTCTGAATTTGTATGTTACAACCTTGTTTTTAAGCAGACATAATCATAGTCTTGATTAGTGGCATAAGGACATAGGAATGTATAAAAAAACATGAGTTTTCTTCCAAAACATGAAGATAAAAATGAGCAGAATTTAGGTGCACTTTGGGCCTAAAAAATGGTGAGGTTTCACCTTAGTTTTCCCAAGCAAACTTGTGAGAACCTTCCTAGAGGTTATCCAAGTGTTTTGAAAGAAGAAACAAGAAGAAAATTGAAGTGGAAGTGAGTTAAAACTCACTTTTTGTTGCTGAAAGTTCCTGATGTTGATGCTGAAACTTAGCTAACTTTGGGAGGGTTTTTGAAGTGTTTGGAGGCTTGTAAAAGTGGAATAAGGAGCGGAGAAGTGATTATTATACAGGGAAGGGATTAGGGTTTCATTGGGTTGGGCTTTGGAAGTGTTTAGAAGAGGTTAATCATTGAAACAAGCTCACAAAACCCAGCCACATTGGGTTGATTGGCGCTGATTTGGGCTGCATTCTTTTTATTTTTTTTAACATTATAATGTTACATATTTATATTGTATGTTAAGTATTTAACATATTCAATGTATAACCTAACATGTTATAAGTACAAAAGTGTTTATTTATCATGTTCCAAGGTGGAAACATTATGTTCTTATGGATGATATGAAAGTAAACATGTTTTTATAAAATGAACACGTGACAAGTTACAAACAAGTATGATTAAGTATGAAGATTGAGATTAAGTATCGTATACGCATGAATTGAGCATGTATGACAAGTGTTTGTAAGTTTAACACATCTTGCAAGAGTTACGAAGTAGGTTATCATATGTATAATGAATTCAACGTATGAATAAGTATGGATATGTAAAACATGAATTGTAAGGAATACGAATTTTATTTATGATCAAAGTCTCGTATTTTACAACGATGCAACGGAAAAAACGGTTACAAGAATACAAGATTTCCAAAAATAGAAATACGAACAGTGCTTTCTAATTATGGAAAGTACGAAGAAGCAGGGCGTTACAGTCTCCCCTCCTTTAGGAAATTTCGTCCTGAAATTTAGGAAGATGTAACGAACAGTTGCGGATACTTAGTCTTCATATCACTTTCGAGTTCCCAAGTAAACTCAACGCCACGTTTTCCTTCCCATCGAACCTTGACGATAGAAATTCGACTGCGCCTCAATTGCTTGACTCCTCGGTCCATGATCTCGACGGGTTTCTCTACGAAGTGCAGAGTTTCGTTGATTTGAAGATCTTCGAGTGGAACTTGAAGTCCTTCTTCAGCTAGACACTTCTTTAAGTTTGAAATGTGGAAGACAGGATGAACGTTGTTGAGTTCTTCAGGTAGGTCCAGTCGATACGCAACCTTGCCAATCCTTTCGAGAATCTTGAAAGGACCTACGTAGCGATGTGCGAGTTTTCCTTTCTTACCAAATCGAACCACACCCTTCCAAGGGGATACCTTGCAAAGTACAAAGTCACCTATCTCGAATCCCAAAGGCTTGCGACGCTTGTCGGCGTAGCTCTTTTGTCGGCTCCTGGCTTTCAGCAAGTTGTCTCGAACCTGTAAAATCTTGTCCGTTCTCTCTTGTTGTAACACCTCGAAAATTTACGTCCTATAATGTCTTGACACGTGTCATAACCTTTGAACGTGTGAAAGAATGTTCTTGAAGGACTAAAGTTGACAAACAATGAAACTGTGTAAATATAAGGGTTCAAAGTGTCAACAATGAATAAAAATACTTTACAATAACCCTACATGATGTTTATAACCTTAAACGAATGGATCATGGATCATACGAAGCGAATTGTGAAAGAAAGTGAGGGATTACAAACTACAAGGGTTAAATGTGTCAACATGTTAAGATATACCTCTGAGTGACCTTTTAGCAAATCCGAAGCTTTGTAACGATTAATTATGCTCACTTGAATGCACCATAAAAATTTCACAAAGTTTCGTTAACGTATGAGAAAGTTATGATAAAATTCGTGTGTGAGGGTTAGAATCGTCAACATTGAAAATTAGGGTTTTTCGGGTGATCACAAAGTTACCCGAGGACTTGACAAATATGGTATAAGCCTTAAAGCCCCTAAATGTTAATTTTAAAGCCTCATAATGCAAGAATTGAAGTGAAAGCGACGTTTAGGAGGACCGAGGGCCAAAAGTGCAATTAAAGGAAAGTTTGAAACCTGAACAGGAGGTCCAGGCGGGCCGCGTAAGACTTAACCATATCTTACGCGGGCCGCGTGACAGCTACCAGCGACAGAAACAACAGATAGCTGTCTGTTGATGTTGTAACCGACTTCAATTGACATTTTGGCATACCATGGGCTTTCCTATACTGGTATATAGGCTATAGAAGGCACATGTTCATATCTTGGACCAATTATAGGCATAGATGGCATGATCTTGGACAATCAAAGTTTATATATAAGGTTCATAAGTTTGCAAACATTCTTGCATTCACTTCTGATCATTTGATGTCACACCCCGATTTCCACGTGTCACCGGTGGGCCCGGTGGGGGAGTATCGTGACGTGGTTGGCAACGTAATAGTCAAACAACACAATATTATTATGCACAGCGGAAGCAAAATTAAAATATGATACAACCGAATTTAATATTGTTTATCAATGTAACAATATCCGGAAGTTTATCCACAGAACGGATCGAAATAAAATAGAAACAATGGTTCAACAGACTTCAGGCATCCTAAGCTTGCGAGACTTTTTATTGATGCTAAGGAGACAATCCAGCCAATTTTGTTTAGTACCTGCATTCAGTCTTTTTGGGAAAATACGTCAGTTTACACTGGTAAATACAATCAACTGACTCATTTTGAAAAATGATTTAAAATTGGTTTGGATGCACATGGCATAAACATTTTTATAACTTGGGAGAATTATTTAATATTATAATCTTGTGAACGAATTACATGTTACTTGTGCGTTCAGTCGCCCGGATCTTGTCCGGGTTAAAGATCAATAGACACACCACATCATAGAGTTATACACTGACAGGTGTACGCCTACACCCCGTGCTCAGGTCGTGCCATCTCGTAAGATGATGCCAAGGATATCTGGGACATGGTCATTAACCCCCCAAAGGCTTTAAGTAACAAGACTGTTTAAACGAGCCGATCAAATTATTCAACTACCCACTTAATTGTGGAGATCTGATGCCCGATCAAGCGGTATGCTATATACCGTAACCCAAGCCCGTATAGGGAAAATAAGTTAAAAGTATTTACCTGAGCAAGTATTAATCACAATAAGCAAAATGCACGTAGCTTTTACTGGTTCTCCTAATCTGGAACGAAGGTTTAATATAACCTATTAGAATCCTAACGGGCCTTTTATTAAGCTTAAGCTTAGACCGGCTAGTTTCAAGATACGGTTCGTACGCACGATTAAGCGAAGACCGGATAGAATGTGATTCAGACCCGACAAGTTTGAAGACTTGTTTAATATGGTTTTATTATTCACATTCTGGATTTTGAGATAAAACCGTTAAGGTTTGACCCGTTTCGGCTAATTTATGTAAACTTGTTACATAAACCGAACCGAACGCTTAATAAGCGTAACGGGTATCCGTAAGAGCCATTTACAGGTTTCCTAAGTTAATTATGCTTCAAATATGTTGTGACATCAGTAAGATGTCTTTCATTATGCCCGAAACGTGTTTAAACACAAACTAGGCCCCATAGGGGTAGTTTGGTCATTTAAAAGTTTATAAAAGAGTTTAAATGTTTAACTGAGTTACAGGTCTGATGTAAACAGCAAACATATTCAATTTGATAAGTTATATCAGTAGGTTAAAGCATATATGTGAAATTTGTCAATTATAACCAAACTATGCACCGTAGGGGCATTTTGGTAATTTCACATAAGCCGAAAAGCTCAAAACCGAAGTCTGAGTTAATCAACCTTTGCTTACTGTTAAAATATTCTAATTTGCCTAAAATATCAGTAGGTATCAACCCGGGTATGTTCAATATGATTTTAAAACATACTATGCGTTAAAAACGCTAAATAAGGCGATTAAAGGCCATTTCCAGGTTCGGTACTTAAATCTGATATTTTTATATTTCCAGAAGGCTTAAAATAATTTATTTATCATATGTGATCAGTAGCAAAAGGTTTGGAGTCGTTTAGATATGTAAAACTCATTTTATGGCCCGTAAGGGCAAAACCGACAATTACCGGATTAAGCCTACGACTATGAGTTATGCTCAGCCAAAAATTAATTAAAAATCTTTAAAATTCCCAAAATAATATATTACATCAGTGGGTATTAAGTTTGATGTCAAAAAGTAGGCTTAACTAGGCTATACGCTAATTATGCCGTTTGATTAACATAAAGCTTTAAATTTGCGATATTGAGCATAACTCTTAATCTACAAGTCAAACTGATGTCAAACTTTGCATACAAGTTTATATATCAGTAACTAAAGTTTCTACTCTTTTACATTTCCAAAAATCACGTTTTAAGGTACTAAGGGCATAACGGTCAACATATGAGCAATTAACGGAAACATGCATATTAATTGGATATCTAATGAACCAAGGTGCATAATCACAGAGGGTTATTCTAACATGTAACCTAGTCTAATTAAAGCTCTGAGGTATTTCTAAAACATGCCTAAACGGGTCAGAACTGAAAGTCAAAGTGAAAGTCAAACTATGTGACTTTCGGTTCCGAACCGGGTAATTACAGGAATTTGTCGGGTTGAACATGTTTAGACATGTTCTTACACTTATTACTAAGTTATAACAATGATCAAACAGGTTGTATATGATCTATAATGTTAATTATGCTTAAATGGTATTTTAAACTTTCTGTTGACTTTTTAAGTACACGTTTGACCCGACCATTGACCTGGTTAGAGTGGTGATCAGGGGAAACCCTTTTGAGGTTTTATTACCCACATAAATACCAACTTATACCTACTTTTAATTCGAGATATGACTGAGCCATTGTTGACTAATCTTGAAGTTAAACCGTAATTACGACGGTTTGACTTTTAGCTAATATACTAAGCTAAACTCAATTTAGAAAAGATTAGAACACTTACTGAAGTCCTAAGCTTGATTAGGGAACACTTGAGAGGAAGTTGAGCTCCAGAAGTGGTCCTCAAATGCAGATGAAGGTGTGAAGTAAGTGTTTGCAAGACCTTGGCCTTTTATAGTGTTTTCACTCACCACAATGTGTTGACAACAAGGTCTAGCACACACCACAAGCTTCCCACATGTGTCCTAGATGCTTAGGGGGTGCTTTAGGGGCCAAGGAATGTGAAAAAATGGGTATAGGTCGCGCAAAAAGGCAATGGCAGGCAAGAACCCACATTTCTCGGAGCTGGGCAGGGCTAGCGTGACGCCACCCCCCCTCGCGTCGCGCTAAGCCTTGTCTGATCAGATTTTGTGATTTTTGCGATTTGATCCTTGGCTCTTCAAAACTCGATTAGGCAATTGATTTCATGCAGTGTAAACCCTCATATTTGATCCTTAAGGGCTTTAAAACATATACCCATCTTGTTAAGTCCCCGGTTAACTTAATTGTTACCCGAAAAGTCCTAACTTCCAACGTTTACGCTTTAACTCTTCGCACACGAATTCAATCATAACTTTCTCATACGTTAACGAAACTTTAAGAAATTTAAACCGTGTATTCTTGTGAGCATATTTAACATTTACAAAGCTTCGGGTTTGTCAAAAGGTCACTCAGAGGTATAAATTAAACATGTTGACACATTTGGTCCCTGTAGTTTGAAATCTCTCACTTTTAGCTTCGTATGATCCATGATTTATTCGTTTGAAGGTATGAGCATCGTGTAGGGTTAATGTACATTATATTTATTCACAGTTGACACTTAGAATACGTATATTCACATACTTTCCATGTTTGTCAACTTTAGTCCTTCTATAATATTCCTTTCACACGTTTAAACATTTGACACGTGTCTACACATTATAGGACGTGAATTTTCGAGGTGTTACATCCTCACCCCCTTAAAATAAATCTCGACCCGAGATTTACTGAAATAAGTACGGGTACTTTTCTTTCATCGTGGATTCAACCTCCCACGTGTATTCGGGACCTCTACGGGCATCCCATTTGACCTTCACAATAGGTACATGCTTCCTTCGAAGCTTATTTACCTGTCGATCTTCAATCGACAAAGGTTTTTCAAAAAAATTCAAGCTCTCATCTATATGCACATCTGTATGCGGTATAACCAGTGATTCATCAGCGAAACACTTTTTCAGATTGCAGATGTGGAACACATTGTGAATTCCGCTGAGCTCTTCAGGTAAGTTTAATTTATAGGCAACTGACCCGACACGTTCGATAACCTCGAAAGGTCCTATGTATCTCGGGCTTAGCTTGCCTTTCTTACCAAACCGCATCACTCCCTTCCAGGGTGACACTTTAAGTAGGACTTTGTCACCTACTTCGAAGTGAAAATCCTTACGCTTAGGATCAGCGTAACTCTTCTGCCTATCCCGGGCAGCTTTGAGATGGTCACGAATCTGGACAATCTTGTCCGTCGTTTCGAACACGATGTCTGGTCCTGATAACTGGACATCTCCAACTTCCGCCCAATAAATAGGCGATCTACACTTTCTACCGTATAATGCCTCAAAAGGCGCAGCCTTGATGCTGGTGTGGTAGCTATTGTTGTAGGAGAATTCGATTAACGGTAGGTTCTTATCCCAATTACCACCCAAATCGATTGCACATGCACGTAGCATGTCTTCTAACGTTTGAATAGTACGCTCACTCTGACAGTCTGTCTGAGGATGGTAAGCCGTACTAAAGTTCAAACGTGTGCCCAAAGATTGTTGGAAACTCTTCCAAAAATGCGACGTGTACCGAGTATCTCTATCAGAGATAATAGCCACAGGTATGCCATGTAAGGCTACAATCTTGTCAACATATAACTGGGCTAACATGTCGGAGCTATAAGTCTCCTTGATGGGTAGGAAATGTGCTGACTTAGTCAGTCTATCAACTATAACCCATATTGTATCATTGCCTTTCCTTGTCTTTGGCAACTTGGTGATGAAATCCATCGTCACCATTTCCCACTTCCACGTAGGAAGTTCAGGCTGTTGTAGCAAACCTGATGGTTTTTGATGCTCGGCTTTGACTTGCGCACATGTCAAGCATTTAGCTACATGGGTGGCTACAGACTTTTTCAAGCCTATCCACCAATAATTTGCCTTTAGATCCTGGTACATCTTATCAGCTCCAGGATGAACGGAGTATTTGGAACTATGGGCCTCCTGGAGGATGACATCTCGAAGTCCTCCATAAATGGGAACCCATATTCGTCCATTTAATCGTAAGATTCCGTCCTTGCTAAGAGTTAACTGCTCCTCAGTTACTCCTAGCTTTTCAATAGGATAGTTAGCTTCCAACACAGCTTCCTTCTGTGCAGCTAACAACCTTTCAATCAAATTATTCTTTATCTCCATGCGCTTGGCATTGATTCGGATGGGTTTCACCCTTTCCTTCCGACTCAAGGCATCGGCGACTATATTCGCCTTGCCGGGATGGTATTTGATTTCACAATCATAATCATTTAAACTTTCCATCCAACGGCGTTGCCTCATGTTTAGTTCCTTCTGATTAAACAGATGTTGGAGGCTCTTGTGATCAGAATAGATCACACACTTGACACCATAAAGATAGTGCCTCCAAAGTTTCAGTGCGAATACAACGGCACCCAACTCCAAGTCGTGGGTGGTGTAATTCTTTTCATGCACTTTCAATTGTCGTGAAGCGTAGGCAATCACCTTACCTTTCTGCATAAGCACACACCCCATGCCAGTGTGCGAAGCATCACAATAAACTACAAATTCTTCTATTCCATCTGGCAATGTCAGTACTGGGGCGTTGCTCAACTTTTGCTTCAAGATATCAAGGGATTCTTGCTGCTTAGGGCCCCAAACAAACTTAACCTTCTTCTTAGTTAAGGAGGTTAGTGGTGCAGCAATCCTTGAAAAGTTTTCAATGAAACGCCTGTAATATCCTGCCAATCCCAGGAAGCTACGAATTTCTGTAGGCGTCTTTGGCTCTTGCCAGTTCATTACGGCTTCAACCTTAGCGGGATCCACCTGGATACCACGCTCATTGACCACGTGTCCAAGGAATTGGACTTCTCGTAGCCAAAATTCACACTTAGAGAATTTGGCGTAGAGCTTCTCCTGATGTAGAAGTTTGAGAATACAACGAAGGTGTTTCTCATGGTCAGCTTGATTCTTAGAATAAATAAGAATGTCATCTATGAAAAAGATGACAAATTTATCCAAGTAAAGCTTGCAGACGCGATTCATGAGATCCATGAATGCGGCTGGTGCATTAGTGAGCCCAAAAGGCATCACTAGGAACTCGCAGTGACCGTAACGAGTCCTAAATGCAGTCTTGTGAACGTCTTCCTCTTTCACCTTCAACTGATGGTAGCCTGACCTCAAATCAATCTTCGAGAAGTAACTTGCCCCTTGAAGTTGGTCAAACAGATCGTCGATTCTGGGCAGAGGATACCTATTCTTGATCGTGACTTTATTAAGCTCGCGATAGTCGATGCACAGACGCATCGACCCATCCTTCTTCTTGACAAACAAGATTGGCGCTCCCCAAGGAGACGAACTAGGTCTAATGAAACCTTTAGCCAGCAGTTCATCTAGCTGCATCCTCAACTCCTTAATTTCCGTGGGTGCCAATCTGTATGGTGCTCTAGCAACAGGTGCTGCTCCGGGGATGATATCGATCCTGAATTCCACTTGTCTATCTGGTGGTAAACCAGGTAGATCTTCAGGAAACACTTCTGGGTATTCTGAAATGACAGGGATGTCTTCTAACTTCGGTTTAGGCTCATCAATAATCACTTGCGCCATGTAGATGACACACCCCTTCTTCAAACATTTGGAAGCCTTGAGCATGGTCACCTGCTCAGGCAGCCCGTACTGGGTATCTCCCCGAATGGTAAGTGATTCACCAGACGGAGTCTTTATTACCACTTATTTCTTGTTACAGACTATTTGGGCATGGTTATGAGATAACCAGTCCATACCCAGAACTATGTCAAAACCAGCCAACTTAAAGGGAAGTAGAGACAGAGGAAAAGAATGGTTCTTAATGGATATAGCACATCCATCTAACACAGTTGAGACGGTTTCTAGGGTGCCATCTGCTAACTCTACCTCATAGTTTACGCTTAAGGTTTTGACAGGTAAACTCAATAATTTACAAAACTTGTTGTCTACAAACGACTTATCAGCGCCTGAATCGAAAAGTACTCTAGCAAAGACGTCATTTACAAGGAAAGTACCTGTAATAACGTTGTCGTCTAGAACTGCTTCTTTGGCGTCCATTCTGAAGACTCTAGCATTAGTCTTCTTGGCCTCTTCAGGCTTCTTGTTGTATTTTGGGCAGTTGGTCTTAATGTGCCCCTTTTCATTGCAACGGTAGCACGTTGCGTCTTTTATCTTCTTGCAATCCAAGGTTTTGTGTTCCTTGGACTTGCACAATCCACAAGCAAAAGATTTTGACTCATTATTCGAGTTCGATCCGAGTCTGCACTTTCCAAAGTGCTGTTTCTTGCAAATATTGCACTTGGGCTTATCACCAGACCGGTGCCCATCTCTTCTTGACTCAGACCCCTTCTTGCTATCACCGTTCCCACGGTGCTTCTTGCTCGACTTTCGTGATCCATCATCTTCACGCTTCCTCTTCTCAGCTTCCTTATCCCTCACTTGTCACACCCCGATTTCCACGTGTCACCGGTGGGCCCGGTGGGGGAGTATCGTGACGTGGTTGGCAACGTAATAGTCAAACAACACAATATTATTATGCACAGCGGAAGCAAAATTAAAATATGATACAACCGAATTTAATATTGTTTATCAATGTAACAATATCCGGAAGTTTATCCACAGAACGGATCGAAATAAAATAGAAACAATGGTTCAACAGACTTCAGGCATCCTAAGCTTGCGAGACTTTTTATTGATGCTAAGGAGACAATCCAGCCAATTTCGTTTAGTACCTGCATTCAGTCTTTTTGGGAAAATACGTCAGTTTACACTGGTAAATACAATCAACTGACTCATTTTGAAAAATGATTTAAAATTGGTTTGGATGCACATGGCATAAACATTTTTATAACTTGGGAGAATTATTTAATATTATAATCTTGTGAACGAATTACATGTTACTTGTGCGTTCAGTCGCCCGGATCTTGTCCGGGTTAAAGATCAATAGACACACCACATCATAGAGTTATACACTGACAGGTGTACGCCTACACCCCATGCTCAGGTCGTGGCCATCTCGTAAGATGATGCCAAGGATATACGGGACATGGTCATTAACCCCCCCCAAAGGCTTTAAGTAACAAGACTGTTTAAACAAGCCGATCAAATTATTCAACTACCCACTTAATTGTGGAGATTTGATGCCCGATCAAGCGGTATGCTATATACCGTAACCCAAGCCCGTATAGGGAAAATAAGTTAAAAGTATTTACCTGAGCAAGTATTAATCACAATAAGCAAAATGCACGTAGCTTTTACTGGTTCTCCTAATCTGGAACGAAGGTTTAATATATCCTATTAGAATCCTAACGGGCCTTTTATTAAGCTTAAGCTTAGACCGGCTAGTTTCAAGATACGGTTCGTACGCACGATTAAGCGAAGACCGGATAGAATGTGATTCAGACCCGACAAGTTTGAAGACTTGTTTAATATGGGTTTATTATTCACATTCTGGATTTTGAGATAAAACCGTTAAGGTTTGACCCGTTTCGGCTAATTTATGTAAACTTGTTACATAAACCGAACCGAACGCTTAATAAGCGTAACGGGTATCCGTAAGAGCCATATACAGGTTTCCTAAGTTAATTATGCTTCAAATATGTTGTGACATCAGTAAGATGTCTTTCATTATGCCCGAAACGTGTTTAAACACAAACTAGGCCCCGTAGGGGTAGTTTGGTCATTTAAAAGTTTATAAAAGAGTTTAAATGTTTAACTGAGTTACAGGTATGATGTAAACAGCAAACATACTCAATTTGATAAGTTATATCATTAGGTTAAAGCATATATGTGAAATTTGTCAATTATAACCAAACTATGCACCGTAGGGGCATTTTGGTAATTTCACATAAGCCGAAAAGCTCAAAACCGAAGTCTGAGTTAATCAACCTTTGCTTACTGTTAAAATATTCTAATTTTCCTAAAATATCAGTAGGTATCAACCCGGGTATGTTCAATATGATTTTAAAACATACTATGCGTTAAAAACGCTAAATAAGGCGATTAAAGGCCATTTCCAGGTTCGGTACTTAAATCTGATATTTTTATATTTCCAGAAGGCTTAAAATAATTTATTTATCATATGTGATCAGTAGCAAAAGGTTTGGAGTCGTTTAGATATGTAAAACTCATTTTATGGCCCGTAAGGGCAAAACCGACAATTACCGGATTAAGCCTACGACTATGAGTTATGCTCAGCCAAAAATTAATTAAAAATATTTAAAATTCCTAAAATAATATATTACATCAGTGGGTATTAAGTTTGATGTCAAAAAGTAGGCTTAACTAGGCTATACGCTAATTATGCCGTTTGATTAACATAAAGCTTTAAATTTGCGATATTGAGCATAACTCTTAATCTACAAGTCAAACTGATGTCAAACTTTGCATACAAGTTTATATATCAGTAATTAAAGTTTCTACTCTATTACATTTCCAAAAATCACGTTTTAAGGTAATAAGGGCATAACGGTCAACATATGAGCAATTAACGGAAACATGCATATTAATTGGATATCTAATGAACCGAGGTGCATAATCACGGAGGGTTATTCTAACATGTAACCTAGTCCAATTAAAGCTCTGAGGTATTTCTAAAACATGCCTAAACGGGTCAGAACTGAAAGTCAAAGTGAAAGTCAAACTATGTGACTTTCGGTTCCGAACCGGGTAATTACAGGAATTTGTCGGGTTGAACATGTTTAGACATGTTCTTACACTTATTACTAAGTTATAACAATGATCAAACAAGTTGTATATGATCTATAATGTTAATTATGCTTAAATGGTATTTTAAACTTTCTGTTGACTTTTTAAGTACACGTTTGACCCGACCATTGACCTGGTTAGAGTGGTGATAAGGGGAAACCCTTTTGAGGTTTTATTACCCACATAAATACCAACTTATACCTACTTTTAATTCGAGATATGACTGAGCCATTGTTGACTAATCTTGAAGTTAAACCGTAATTACGACGGTTTGACTTTTAGCTAATATACTAAGCTAAACTCAATTTAGAAAAGATTAGAACACTTACTGAAGTCCTAAGCTTGATTAGGGAACACTTGAGAGGAAGTTGAGCTCCAGAAGTGGTCCTCAAATGCAGATGAAGGTGTGAAGTAAGTGTTTGCAAGACCTTGGCCTTTTATAGTGTTTTCACTCACCACAATGTGTTGACAACAAGGTCTAGCACACACCACAAGCTTCCCACATGTGTCCTAGATGCTTAGGGGGTGCTTTAGGGGCCAAGGAATGTGGAAAAACAGGTATAGGTCGCGCACAAAGGCAATGGCAGGCAAGAACCCACATTTCTCGGAGCTGGGCAGGGCTAGCGTGACGCCACCCCCCTCGCGTCGCGCTAAGCCTTGTCTGATCAAATTTTGTGATTTTTGCGATTTGATCCTTGGCTCTTCAAAACTAGATTAGGCAATTGATTTCATGCAGTGTAAACCCTCATATTTGATCCTTAAGGGCTTTAAAACATATACCCATCTTGTTAAGTCCCCGGTTAACTTAATTGTTACCCGAAAAGTCCTAACTTCCAACGTTTACGCTTTAACTCTTCGCACACGAATTCGATCATAACTTTCTCATACGT
Source organism: Helianthus tuberosus (assembly GCA_030545235.1). NCBI lineage: Eukaryota > Viridiplantae > Streptophyta > Magnoliopsida > Asterales > Asteraceae > Helianthus > Helianthus tuberosus. Next base: position 38,637 of record JARYGA010001849.1, read on the forward strand.
TAACGAAACTTTACGAAATTTAAACCGTGTATTCTTGTGAGCATATTTAACATTTACAAAGCTTCGGGTTTGTCAAAAGGTCACTCAGAGGTATAAATTAAACATGTTGACACATTTGGTCCCTGTAGTTTGAAATCTCTCACTTTTAGCTTCGTATGATCCATGATTTATTCGTTTGAAGGTATGAGCATCGTGTAGGGTTAATGTACATTATATTTATTCACAGTTGACACTTAGAATACGTATATTCACATACTTTCCATGTTTGTCAACTTTAGTCCTTCTATAATATTCCTTTCACACGTTTAAACATTTGACACGTGTCTACACATTATAGGACGTGAATTTTCGAGGTGTTACATTTGAGGAGCACATCAGCAGACCCAAGACCTTCCAAATCATCCATTAGTCACTTGTAAGTACCCTTGACTCTTCTTAATTAAGTTTTGTTTAGTTTATAGTCTAGAAGTCAAACCGTCGTAACTACGGTTTGACTTAACGATAACACACAAACGGTCCAGTGTTTTGTCGAATAGAAAGTTGTTATAAGTAGGTAATTAAGTGGGTAATAAACCCTTAAAAGGGTACTCACTGATTCCAATCCTAACTAGGTCGTTTGTCGAGTCAAACGTTGTCCGAAAAAGTTAACAGAAATGCTAAACTTTGATTAAACGCGTAATTAACGATATAGAAGGCGTGTAACCTGTTTTATCATTCATATAACTTGGTAATAAGTGTACGGACTTGTCTAAAGTTGTTTGATTCGACAACTTTCTGTTTTGAACCGATTCGGAGCCGAAAGTCGCATAGTTTGACTTTCTGCTTTGACCTCGATTCTGACCCGGTTTTGATAATTTTAGACATGCCTTAAAGTTCCGTTAGGACCTTGTAACATGTTAGTATAAACCCCTGTGGTTGTTACCTTGATTGTCCAATTCGTTGCACGTTTCCGTTAAATTGCCAAATGTTGACCATATTGCCCTTATGATCATAAAACGAGATTTTTGAAGATGTGAAAGGAAAATAACCTTTGTTACTGATTATTAATCATGTCCCTAAAATTTCACATCAATCGGAGGTCTAGATTAGGAGTTATGCTTAATGACGTAATTATAACGATTCTTAGTAATTAAACGACGTCATTAGCGTAAAACCTATCTAAACCCAATTTTCGACACCAAACCTTTTACCCAGTGATGTAATATAATATTTTGGGATTTTTGAATATTTTTAAACTGATCATAAGCTAGGTTTATCGCCTTGATTCGGTTAATACCGAATATACCCTTTTCGGTTATAAAATGAGTTTTACAAATCCTTTTAACGCCAATCCAATTGCTACTGATTTTAAATAATAAATGTAGTGTTTTGAACCTGTTTAACTGATCAGAAAACTTAGAATCCTATTTTAACCCGTACGTCGCTTAAAACGGCTTTATACGCATAGTTTGGGTTTAAAACTATTTTGGCATATAAGACTTATAACCAAATGTTATAACCTATTAAAATAAGCTATTTTAATGACTTATTCAGACCCGGATCATAGAAGATAAATTAATCCCTTTTATAATCTTTAAAATGACCAAAATACCCCTACGGGGCTTAATATGAGATTAAAGTCGTTTTGGGCATAATGGAAGGTATCCTACTGATATCACAACATATTTAAGGCATGTTAACTTAGGAAACCTGCTTAGGACTCTTATGGTTACCCGTTACGCTTCATGCGCGTTCGGTTCGGTTTATGTAACTAGTTTACATAAATTAGCCGAAACGGGTCAAACCTTATCGGTTTTATCTCAAAATCCAGAATGTGTATAATATACCCATATTAAGCAAGTCTTCAAACTTGTTGGGTCTAAATCACATTCTATCCGGTCTTCGCTTAATCGTGCGTACGAACCGTATCTTTAAAACTAACCGGTCTAAGCTTAAGCTTAACTAAAGACCCGTTAGGATTCTAATAGGTTATTATAAACCTTCGTTCCAGATTAGGAGAACCGGTAAAAGATACTTGCACTCGCTGATTTTGATTTATACTTGCTCAGGTAAATACTTTTAACTTATTTTCCCTTATACGGGCTTGGGGTACGGTATATAAAATACCGCTTGGTCGGGCATTCGACCTTAATCGTTTTGGGGGTTAAGTATTATCGAGATGACCGTTTAAATTGTTTTGTTTGCTTAAAGCCTTTGGGGGGTTAATGACCATGTCCCGGATATCCCTGGCATCATTTTACGAAATGGCCACGACCTTAGCACACAGGTGTAGGCGTACACCTGTCAGTGTCTCATATACATAATGTGGTGTGTCTATTGATCTTTAACCCGGCACGAACCGGGCTACTGAACACATAAGAAACATGTAAATCTTTTACGAGTATTATATTCAAATAATTATCCCAAGTTATAAAATATTATTTGTGCCTTGTGCCTTAAATTCATTTTCTTAAACTCTTTTCAAAATGAGTCGGTTGATTGTATTTACCAGTGTAAACTGACGTATTTTCTCAAAAGGTTAAGTGCAGGTACTACGCGTAATAGGCTGGCTTTTCTCCTAGCATCCACAATAAGTCTCGCAAGCTTGGATGTCATAGACTGTTGAACGTTGTTTCCTTTTATTTTGATCTACCTGTGGATTTATATTCAACTACTTGTGATACTTAATATTACAATATTGTTTGGTTGAAATGAATCTATACTTTGCTTCCGCTGTGCATTTAAATATTGTGTTGTTTGACTATTATGTTACCAACCACGTTACGATACTCCCCTACCGGGCCCACCGGTAATACGTGGAAATTCGGGGTGTGACAGGTTGGTATCAGAGCCAACGCTGAGTGAATTAAACACTAACCTTTTGTGCTTAATCTCAGTTACACAATTGCACATTCCTAAATCTTCGAGTCTAGACAAAGAACTTAGGAATAATCCAAATTGTTTTATTTTAATTTTAAAATTTTTGTCCTTCATTTTTCCTTGTTGTTACCTTGTTTATATTAACAGGTTTAGCAATGCCGCCAAGATTCAGGCGAGGAGATCGAGGAAAAGGGCCAATCAGCGCCCCTAACGACCACGAGGCAGGGCCTTCACAACGGCGAACTCCTCCTTCTACAAGGAGTGTCGAACCGCGAGAACCTTGGAGGATCTATGAGGAGCCTGCCAGACAATCTACGTCGCATAGCTCAACGCTTCCATATCATCACTCTTTTGGGCCTCAGTCCGAGAATGAGCCCAACGACCCGCAACCTTCATACATACCCCTACAGCGATCCTCATCACACAATTCCTTCGGAGACCCTACTCCTGTCTTTCGGGGCCAGTTTAACCCGGCAGACTACTTACCAGAACAAGTGGGCTTTAACCCCCTAGGACCAGAGGATCAATTTTCTGGTGAGCAAGAGATGGACGAGGACACAGATCCCGTCGAGGCTTCAACCGGAACCCCGAACCATCCTTTTGTGATCTCTGATGGTTCGTCTTTTCACGGAACACCATACCAAGGTCTGGATAGTTACCAGGCACGGTTCGACCAGTGTGAGTGGTACTTTACACCATCTCACCATTCATCGCCTCACCAGCAGCAGCAGCAGCAAGATCCCTCTGGGGATCCACGTTTTGTGGCAGACACGCCACCGCCACCACTGCCGCCAGTTCATCTAGAGCCTCCAGAACCACCAAGACGTAGGAGGACTGGCGCACGAATGTCAGCACGAGGAGGGGAGTTGCATTTCAGTACCCCTCAACACTCTAGTGGCAGCCACTACCCACCAGTATATGAAGACCCACAAATGGGTGGACCTTCAGTTCCAGTTTCAGAGGTGAATTCGGCACCTATTGCACCGCCATCACCGGGTTTTGGCAACCCTATCCCTGCTTATACTGCTCCGGCAGCTTACAACCCATACAGACCGCCGGCATACACTAATTATAACTATGCCGAGGCCGACCCATACCAAGTGGCAGCAGACTACAATGCCCTTCACCCAGAGGGACCCTATGGAGCACCCTGGGGAGTGGGATACCCAGCTCGTGGGTATCATGTACCTGCTCAGCCACCGCTACAGTACCAGCCACCACGGTTTTCCCCACTAGAGCAGGAGGATCTCCGTCAAAGACTGGATAAGGTTGAGCGAGACCTCCAGAGTGAGCGTAGGAAGAATCAGGGATTCATGAGTGGCTTGGCAAGTTTGCTGAAAGGAAAGAAGAAACGGGATCGTTAAATCCCAATATGTATTATTGTATTTCCTTGTTTAAATCAAGTCCCTACGTGGACATTTATTTATGTGTGTATGTAGTCCCTGCGTGGACATCTATCTTTGTACTTAGTCCCTACGAGGACTTGTCTTTATTAGTCCCTGCGTGGACATTTATTTTTGCAAACAGTCCCTGCGAGGACCTGTATTGCCAGTATAGCTCCTGCGAGGGCAAATGTTTCTGTGAAAAGTCCCGTTTAGGGCAAAGTGTACTACTTTTAGGTTTTAATGGAATGTAAGTTTATAAATTTCATCTTTGCTATGTTATGCATAATTAAAATTATATATGAAATAAATAAATCAAAATCATTCCTTTTAAAAATCTATCTGCCTATTTAATTTTTAATTAAGAATCTTAAAGGTATAACCTAGCCTGCATGTCATTTTAAGACCTGGCCCAGATGGTAAAACCCGTTAAAAAGATTCAAATCCCAGTTAACATCTGAAAACATGTTAACACTCCTGGCAGACATGATTCGTTAAAATCACACGTGTTATTATAAAATAAGGATCTTTTCAAGGATTCCTAACCCAACAAAATGATCTCTGAATCATGGGTTAAATCATCAATAAATATGATCAGTTCTTTTTACCATCCATTGGTAATAGAATTCCTACGGGCCCTTCTCATTTTCATATGAGACAAAAGACAGTAATAGTCTGTGACCCTGTCTGATAAAGGTAATGAACTTTGTTCAAACCTTCATGCTTTGATTCTCTGAAATCATGGCTTGTAATTTAAAATTTGTCCCTGTGACTAGGCCTTATGTGCTAATAAAACTGTTATTGTTTTATAATTAGGATAAATTATAATAGAAATCCTAAATAATGTGAGTAATAAATTAACCTTATATGGTCTACGTTTACCACGGTTAATAAATTGCCATAGAAGACAATTCTATAATAAACTCACCAATAAATTATTGTCGATATGTAACAGTTCAAGCTACATGGCAGACTCAAACGAGGTCAACAGTCACCCAGGGAGAGAACATGATAATGCCCGAGTAAATGTAGCGGGTGCAGAATTACAGGCAATGATAGATAATGCCGTTAATCGAGCTATGGATAGACAGCTCCATGAATCCGGTGGTACCCATGCAAGGACCCAATCTGCACCACACTCTAGAACACCCTCCAGGACCCACACTGCCCACAACAGTAATTCTCACCACTCATCAAACCAGAGGAGTGCTCCATCCCAAAGAGTCGTACAGAATCAAGAACCCCGTAATAAGGGTTGCTCCTATAAGTACTTCGTTTCGTGCAAACCCAGGGATTTCACTGGGGAAAAAGGAGCAGTAGATTGCATGACTTGGTTGGACGAGATGGATACGGTTGTGGATATCAGTGGTTGCAATAATAGAGATATTGTGAAATTCGTGTCACAGTCTTTCAAGGGAGAAGCATTAGCTTGGTGGAGATCTTTGATCCAAGCTACGGGGAAAATCCCGTTGTACAATATGACCTGGGAACAGTTCATGACGCTGATCAAAGAAAACTACTGCCCTCAACACGAGGTTGAGAAAATTGAATCTGACTTCTTGTCGCTGGTCATGAGAAACCTAGACTGTCAGGCCTACCTTACCAGTTTCAACACTTTGTCAAGATTGGTTCCATATTTAGTAACCCCGGAACCCAAACGTATAGCTCATTTTATCGGGGGTTTGGCCCCGGAGATCAAGGCAAGTGTGAAGGCCTCCAGACCAGCTACTTTTCGGTCTGTAGCGGACATATCATTGTCTCTTACGTTGGATGCGGTCAGGCTGAAATCACAGAGGAAAACCGATACCAAAAAGAGGAAGCGTGAGGATGACAACTCACGATGTTCAGACAAGAAGCAGAAGGGAAACAATGACCCCAAGAAGGGGTCAGGATTTAGGAAGGATGGTCAGCAGACGGGTGAAAAACCCAGATGTAAAATCTGCAAGAGACAGCACTTTGGAAAGTGCAGGTATGAATCGAATTCGAATTCACAATCGAAAACTTTTGCATGTGGGTTGTGCAAGTCCAAGGAACACAAGACCTTGGATTGCAAAAAAGATGAAGGATGCGACCTGCTACGGTTGCAATGAAAAGGGGCACATCAAGACCAATTGCCCAAAATACGCCAAGAAGCCTGAAGAGGCTAAGAAGACCAATGCTAGGGTCTTCAGGATGGATGCTAAGGAAGCCATCAAGGACGACAATGTGATAACAGGTACCTTTCTCATAAATGATGTTTATGTGAGAGTGTTATTTGATTCAGGCGCTGATAAGTCGTTCGTAGATAATAAGTTTTGTGAATTGTTGAAACTACCTGTTAAAAACTTAAGTGTGAAGTATGAGGTGGAACTAGCAGATGGTACTTTAGAAACCGCCTCAACCTTATTAGATGGATGTTTCATATCCATTAAGAACCACTCTTTTCCTTTGTCCCTACTTCCTTTGAAACTAGCCGGTTTCGACATAGTTTTGGGTATGGACTGGTTATCTGGTAACCAGGCCCAAATTATCTGCAATAAGAAGCAAGTGGTGATCAAGACTCCGTCTGGTGAATCACTTACTATCCAGGGAGATACCCAGTACGGGCTGCCTGAGCGAATGTCTATGCTTAAGGACTCCAAGTGTTTGAAGAAGGGTTGTGTCATCTACATGGCACAAGTGATTATTGATGAACCGAAGCCCAATATTGGGGATATCCCTGTCGTTTCTGAATACCCTAAGGTTTTTCCTGAAGAACTACCTGGTTTGCCACCAGATAGACAAGTAGAATTCAGAATTGACATTATTCCTGGATCAGCACCGGTAGCAAAGGCGCCTTATAGATTGGCACCAACAGAGATGAAGGAATTGAGAACGCAGCTAGATGATTTGCTAGCCAAAGGTTTCATCAAACCTAGTTCGTCTCCTTGGGGAGCACCAGTTTTATTTGTCAAGAAGAAGGATGGATCGATGCGTCTGTGCATCGACTACCGTGAGCTTAATAAGGTCACCATCAAGAATAGGTATCCTTTGCCCAGAATCGACGACTTGTTCGATCAACTTCAAGGGGCAAGTTTCTTCTCTAAGATTGACTTGAGGTCAGGCTATCATCAACTGAAGGTTAAAGATGAAGACGTACACAAGACTGCATTTAGGACTCGTTATGGTCATTACGAGTTCCTAGTGATGCCTTTTGGGCTCACTAATGCACCGGCCGCATTCATGGATCTCATGAATCGCGTCTGCAAGCCTTACATGGATAAATTTGTCATCGTTTTCATCGATGATATCCTCATCTACTCGAAGAACCAAGCTGACCACGAGAAGCATCTTCACTGCATTTTGGAACTACTTCATAAAGAAAAGCTCTATGCCAAGTTCTCGAAGTGTGAATTCTGGCTTCGAGCAGTCCAATTTCTTGGACATGTAGTTAGTGAGCGTGGTATCCAAGTAGATCCCGCTAAAGTTGAAGCTGTCATGAATTGGCACGAGCCAAAGACGCCTACAGAAATTCGTAGCTTCCTAGGTTTGGCAGGATACTATAGGCGATTCATTGAAAACTTCTCAAGGATTGCTGCACCCCTGACTTCGCTGACACGTAAGAAGATTAAGTTTGACTGGGGTCCTAAGCAGCAGGAATCCTTCGATATTTTGAAACAAAAGTTGAGCAATGCTCCAGTACTGACATTGCCGGATGGAATTGAGGAGTTTGTAGTTTATTGTGATGCACCACACACCGGGATGGGGTGTGTGCTTATGCAGAAAGGCAAAGTCATTGCCTATGCTTCACGCCAGTTAAAGGTGCACGAAAAGAATTACACCACCCATGACTTGGAGTTGGGTGCCGTTGTATTCGCACTAAAACTGTGGAGGCACTACTTATATGGAATCAAATGTGTGATCTATTCTGATCACAAGAGCCTTCAACATCTGTTCAATCAGAAGGACTTAAACATGAGGCAACGTCGTTGGATGGAAACTCTGAATGATTACGATTGTGAAATAAGATACCATCCCGGCAAGGCGAATGTAGTCGCCGATGCCTTGAGTCGAAAGGAGAAGGTGAAACCCATCCGAATCAATGCCAAGCGCATGGAAATAAAGAACAATTTGATTGAAAGATTGTTAGCTGCACAGAAGGAAGTTGTGTTGGAAGCTAACTATCCTAACGAAAAGCTAGGGGTAACTGAGGAGCAGTTAACACTTAGCAAGGATGGAATACTAAGATTGAATGGACGAATATGGGTTCCAATTTATGGAGGACTTCGAGATGTTATCCTCCAGGAAGCCCATAGTTCCAAATACTCCGTTCATCCTGGAGCAGATAAGATGTACCAGGACCTAAGTGCAAACTATTGGTGGATAGGCTTGAAAAAGTCTGTAGCCGCCTATGTAGCTAAATGCTTGACGTGTGCGCAAGTCAAGGCAGAACATCAAAACCTGTCAGGTTTGCTACAACAGCCTGAACTCCCCACCTGGAAATGGGAAATGGTAACTATGGATTTTATTACCAAGTTACCTAAGACAAGGAAAGGAAATGACACCATCTGGGTGATCGTAGACAGACTGACTAAGTCAGCACATTTCCTACCCATTAAGGAGACTTACAGCTCCGACATGTTAGCCCAGTTATACGTGGATAAGATTGTAGCTTTACATGGCATACCTGTGTCTATTATCTCTGACAGAGATACTAGATACACGTCACACTTTTGGAAAAGCTTCCAACAATCTTTGGGCACGCGTTTGAATTTTAGTACGGCTTACCATCCTCAGACGGACGGCCAGAGTGAGCGTACTATTCAAACGTTGGAAGACATGCTTCGTGCATGTGTGATTGACTTGGGTGGTAGTTGGGATAACCACCTGCCGTTAATTGAGTTCTCCTACAACAATAGCTACCACACCAGCATAAAGGCTGCGCCTTTTGAGGCCTTATACGGTAGAAAGTGTAGAACGCCCGTTTGTTGGGCGGAAGTTGGAGATGTCCAATTATCGGGACCAGAGATAGTGTTCGAAACGACGGACAAGATTGTCCAGATTCGTGACCGTCTCAAAGCTGCCCGAGACAGGCAGAAGAGTTACGCTGATCCAAAGCGTAAAGCTTTTAACTTCGAGGTAGGTGATAAAGTTTTGCTTAAAGTATCACCCTGGAAAGGAGTGATGCGATTTGGTAAGAAAGGCAAGCTAAGCCCGAGATACATAGGACCTTTCGAGGTTATCGAACGTGTCGGGTCAGTTGCCTATAAGTTAAACTTACCGGAAGAGCTCAGTGGAATTCACAATGTGTTCCACATCTGTAATCTGAAGAAGTGTTTCACTGATGAATCACTGGTTATACCACATACGGATGTGCATATAGATGAGAGCTTGAAATTTGTGGAAAAACCATTGTCGATCGAGGATCGACAGGTTAAGAAGCTTCGAAGGAAGCATGTACCGATTGTAAAGGTCAAATGGGATGCCCGTAGAGGTCCCGAGTATACGTGGGAGGTTGAGTCCACGATGAAAGAAAAGTACCCTTATCTGTTTCAGTAAATCTCGAGGTCAAGATTTCTTTTAAGGGGGTGAGGATGTTACACCTCGAAAATTTACGTCCTATAATGTCTTGACACGTGTCATAACCTTTGAACGTGTGAAAGAATGTTCTTGAAGGACTAAAGTTGATAAACAATGAAATTGTGTAAATATAAGGGTTCAAAGTGTCAACAATGAATAAAAATACTTTAAAATAACCCTACATGATGTTTATAACCTTAAACGAATGGATCATGGATCATACGAAGCGATTTGTGAAAGAAAGTGAGAGATTACAAACTACAGGGGTTAAATGTGTCAACATGTTAAGATATACCTCTGAGTGACCTTTTAGCAAATCCGAAGCTTTGTAACGATTAATTATGCTCACTTGAATGCACCATAAAAATTTCACAAAGTTTCGTTAACGTATGAGAAAGTTATGATAAAATTCGTGTGTGAGGGTTAGAATCGTCAACATTGAAAATTAGGGTTTTTCGGGTGATCACAAAGTTACCTGAGGACTTGAAAAAGATGGTATAAGCCTTAAAGCCCCTAAATGTTAATTTTAAAGCCTCATAATGCAAGAATTGAAGTGAAAGCGACGTTTAGGAGGACCGAGGGCCAAAAGTGCAATTAAAGGAAAGTTTGAAACCTGAACAGGAGGTCCAGGCGGGCCACGTAAGACTTAACCATATCTTACGCGGGCCACGTGACAGCTACCAGCGACAGAAACAACAGACAGCTGTCTGTTGATGTTGTAACCGACTTCAATTGCCATTTTGGCATACCATGGGCTTTCCTATACTGGTATATAGGCTATAGAAGGCACATGTTCATATCTTGGACCAATTATAGGCATAGATGGCATGATCTTGGACAATCAAAGTTTATATATAAGGTTCATAAGTTTGCAAACATTCTTGCATTCACTTCTGATCATTTGAGGAGCACATCAGCAGACCCAAGACCTTCCAAATCATCCATTAGTCACTTGTAAGTACCCTTGACTCTTCTTAATTAAGTTTTGTTTAGTTTATAGTCTAGAAGTCAAACCGTCGTAACTACGGTTTGACTTAACGATAACACACAAACGGTCCAGTGTTTTGTCGAATAGAAAGTTGTTATAAGTAGGTAATTAAGTGGGTAATAAACCCTTAAAAGGGTACTCACTGATTCCAATCCTAACTAGGTCGTTTGTCGAGTCAAACGTTGTCCGAAAAAGTTAACAGAAATGCTAAACTTTGATTAAACGCGTAATTAACGATATAGAAGGCGTGTAACCTG